>BDMV01000003.1:40416380-40507397 GCA_008326285.1 Oryza officinalis
TATGAACCTCCCAGTTGCAACCTGTATTTTCTTTCCTGCCCTGCCGACTGGAATCAAGAGCTTGCAAGGAGTATCCGCCGTTACATCGTCCATCGGATAGCTCGGATCAGGCTGCGAAACGGCACCACCGTGCATCATATTCTGGCTCCAATATCTATGGCATTCCTCACGAGCTGCTGCCCTAGCCTGGGATTCTATCTCCTCCTTATAGCGATCACGCTTCTTGTAGGTATGAGCATCCTCTTTGAATCCATCCTTCCAGCTAGTCTTTGAGGATACTCCCCGGACACGGCCAGAGTGCTCCGGGTTGCCCAACGCATAGGTCAGCTCGTCCCGGTCTCTATCTGGCACAAACATCCCGGCCTCTTGCTGCGTGACGATGTTCTTCATCTTGACAGCTACCTCCTGGAGCTTTGGATCCTTGAAGACTACATCCCCCTCCGGGGTGAAGGCCGGTGTTCTTGCACGCACCCAGTTCCTGGTTCGTGGGTTGTGATTTTTCATAGGAACCGGTTTCCTAGCCTTTTCCATCTCTTCATCTTGTTTTGTCCATTTCTTAACCGCTGCACGGTAACCGGTCGATCCCAAACGATGAGGATATTCATTCCTTCTTGCTAGTTCAGACATCCTCTGGCTCTTCTCCTTTTCCTTCGCCGATGTCTTCAGGGCAACGAACTCATCCCACTGGGCTGGTGTTATCTTTCCGTACTCCGTAAATGGCGTACGTCCCTTCTGAACATATTTCTTGTTAAGGTCTGTTTTCCAGTTCCGCCACAGCTTGCCCATGGTCTTGAGTGCATAGACCTTCGCTGTATCGTCGTCTGTCCCTTGTGGATACTCAAACCTGCTTTGCAGCGACGTCCAACAGCTGTTCTTTGTAGCGTCAGGAACTTTCTTCCAATCCTTCCATGTGATCTCCACGATATCCCTAACTATCGCCCCGCATTGGTTGCTATACTTGGAACATTAATCTTCGGGTGATAGGGGTTCCCCTTTCTCACTGATCCGCGTCAGCACGCTGACTTCTTTCAACAACATGTTCTTCCCTCGCTCGCCCCTTCTTTTCTTGGGTTTACTTGAAGCTGAGACGCGCACGACAGCTCCAGCTTCGGCTTCCGCTTCAGGTGCGGCTTGGGCTTTCCTTTTAGATCGGCGTGGAGCATTCTTCTATATTTGCATTTCACATGACATCGGTTATAATCGATATATATACTTAATACGATCGGAACTAATCATATACAATATGTTACGTACCACCGGTTCGCGGGGGATGTAGTCGGAGTCGACTTCTTCATTGTCGCTCCCACCCTTTTTCTTCCTTGCAGGAGAAGGATGGGGGTCACTCGGCGAGTGATACGATCCACTCTCTGCTTCACCGGAGCTTGACGACGACAGTTCCTCCGCAACTACTTCCATGGAAATATCTTCCTTGACGACGGCCTGAGTTTCGTTGCCCTTGTCACCCGCGGGTTGCGCTTCGGTGGGTTTTTCCATTGATATCCTTTTACAGTGAATTTATATTAGATGCGAAATGGAATCCTTATACCATAATTTCACTCAGACATAGTCTTAAGTGCTAAATTTCACATAAGTGTCCATTATTCTGAACTTATATGCAGCAGCTGCATTTCAGATAATTTTTGAACTTATATGCATAGTATTAAATCAATTTCTAAAAGCATGGTATAGCTGCCAGTCTAAAAGCAAAGGTTATATACTTCCAAATAAACTACTAATCTGCAAAACATTTCAGATTATGGTTTGCAGATTATTATATGCAACCAATTGGTATATATATATATATATATATAGCCATACATCACATATATATAGGGATCACACACACACACACATATATATATATATATATATATATATATATATAGCCATACATCACATATATATAGGGATCACATATATACAACTGCATGCATACATGAATAAGATTATCCATTTCTACAATCCAAAGTTTATAAAATTGTCAGGAAGTAATAGGGCACATCATCGGCAACCAGTAGCAGCTCAAGCAAGGTGGCAAGAATCAGAATTTAGTGGATAAAATTCAATAGATGGCATGCTATTGATCTTATCTTATCAATGAGCAAAATATGCATGCTAGCTGCCATATTTCAGGAAATTTCAGTCTTATAGCTGCTGCTGCTGCTGCCCACAAAACTGCAGAACATGAAAGTTTCTGAAATTCATAATTCAAATTGAATAGAGAAGGTGCTTCTCTGCTCTCTAAAAGAACAGGCTACACAAATCAAAACAATTCAGTTACATCTAAATGGGCAAGATCGCATCAAAACAAATATGACAAAGTTTCAGCAATTTTCATCACATTCAGTCATCAATTCAAATTCTAACTTCAGTTTCAGCAATATATATGTACAGGTGCATTTCAGAATCTATCCAAATTTCAGAAATTTCAGAAATATATCACTATTCAGTTTCACTTTTGCCAAAAAATTTTCAGAAATTTCAGACAATCCATCCATCCATCCATCCACCAATCAAAATGAATCAATCAATAATCCATCCATTCATCGATACAAACAATCAATCATCGATCCATCCATTGATTCGGCGGCGACAGGGGTACCTGGATGAGGCGGTGAGCAAAGGAAGAAGAGGAGGCGGCGGCGGTGAGGACGCGGCCGTCGGCGGCTGTGAGGAGGCGACGAGCAGAGGAAGAAGAGGAGGCGGCGGCGGTGAGGACGCAGCCGCCGGCGGCTGTGAGGACGCGGGCATCGGCGGTGAGGAGGCGGCCAGCGGCGGTGAGGAGGTGGCCATCGGTGGTGGTGACGACGCGGCCGGCGGAGGTGAGGAGGCGGCCATCGGCGGTGAGGACGCGGCGGTGGCAGTGAGGAGGTGGCCGGGGGCGGTGAGGAGGCGGCCGGCGACGACAGTGAGGAGGCAGCCGACCGACGGTGAGGAGGAGGCGGCAGCGGTGAGGGATACCTGCCTCCTGGCGCGAAAAGGAGGCGGCGGCGCTAGGTTTTTGCTAGCGGCGGCGACTGAAAATTTTGGTAGCCTGGCGGCGGCTCTAGGGTTTTCGCGCCTTCGGGACTTAGTGAAAATTGAGGACTCCCGCGCGCCCATATATAGCGAAACCCATTTTCTCTGGCGGCCGGCTTACCTCGCCGCTAGCTAAAACCTTTTTCCCTGGCGGCCACATTAGGCGGGCCGCTAGCGAAACTATTTTCTCTAGCGGCCGGATTACCTCGCCGCCAGCAAAAACCAATTTTCGCTGGCGGCCTGCTTACCTGGCCGCCAGCGAAATAGGTTTTCGCTTACCTGGCCCGCTACCGAAACCCATTTTCGCTGGCGGCCGTCTTACCTCGCCGCTAGAGAACACTTTTTCGCTGGCGGCCGGAAGTGTCCTCGACCGCCAGAAAAAACGTTTGTCCCATTTCAATATTTTTTTCTTTGCACAACTAAATGTAAAAATATCCACAGAACTAATTACAAAAAGAGTTGGTAATCATCCGTACAAAAATTCATCATCCATCTTAGGTCACCATAATTACATATGTAGATTAACCTTTGACATTCTTCCCTACTCCCTTGTTCCTCATGTATGGCTTCGGGGAATCACCAATCATTGCTTCCGCGACCTTAATGTTGTTTGTAAAGTCCGTGAAGAGTGTCATGTTCTCGTACTGATTATATGCCTCAACATCTTGGACATCATCAACTCCCAAAATCTTTTGTTTCCCCGAGACAACTATATCTTTCTTCAACTGAGATGGATCAGTCACATAGAAAACCTGAGCGGCCCGATCGGCAAGTACCCATGGGTCATTCTTGTGCCCTACGTTGACCAGGTCGATGATTGTCAGCCCGAAAATGTCGACAACCACGCCAGATGGGTGTTTCACCCATTGGCACCGGAACAGTGGAATCTGCATGTTGGATCCATAGTCCAGTTCACAGATTTCTTCTATGAATCCATAGTATGTGCTCTTTTGTCCAGTTGGGTCGATTGCCTCTACTCGAAGGCCACTGTTTTGGCATGCACTCCTTTGGTCTTTCGCTTTGGTATAAAATGTGTACCCATTCAGATCATATGCTTGCCATGAGGTGTAAACACTTGATGGCCCGTCAGCCAATCTCTTAATAGTTTTTTCCTCCGTAGTATCGCCATCTGGTAGGCCGAGGTTCTTGAACCATTCAGTAAAGGCAGCCTTGTGTCGTTTCATGATCCATGCATCAGAACGCCCTGTATTCATTGCTTGTAATTCCTTAAGGTGCTGATCTATGTACGGCTCCACTATCGCGAGCTGTTGCAGCACAGTGAAATGAGCTTCTTTCACTTTCTTGTAATCATCGTCGTGGATTCTTTTCTGCCCTTTTGTCCCTCTTCCAGATAATCTACCTTCATGTCGAGGTACCGGTAAACCAATTGCTTTCCCCTCTTTTAGGTAATCAATGCAACACTCAACGACTTCCTCGGTAGTATATCCCTCTATCATCGATCCCTCTGGGTGGGCACGGTTCCGTACGTAGCTTTTTAGAATGGACATGTACCGTTCGAATGGCCACATCTGATGCAGGTACAGGGGACCAAGTGCAATAATCTGAGGCACAATATGAACTATGAGGTGTTCCATCATATTGAAAAATGACGGCGGGAAACACATCTCAAGCTCGCACACGGTCTCTATAGCGAAAGTGCGGAGAGGACCTAACTCGTCAAGATCAATTACTCTCTGTGAGATTGCATTGAAGAAGTAACACAGCTTTGTGATGACCACCTTAACGTGTAATGGTTCGATTGCTCTGATGGCGATAGCGAGGAATACTGTGAGCATTACATGGCAATCATGGGAATTGTAGCCTGAAAATGACAAATCATTCATGGATACCAGTCGCTTAATGTTTGAGGAGAAACCAGTAGGCACTCTCACCCCACGTAGGCATTTGCACATTGCCTTTTTCTCCTCATTTGTCAAGGTGTAGCAGGCCGGCGGAAGATACACTTTTCCGTTACCCTCATCTACAGGGTGAAGCTCTTTCCTTATCTGCATATTCACGAGGTCCTTACGGGACTTCAGCCCATCCTTTGTCTTGCTAGGTATGTCTAGTAAAGTACCCATGGTGCTATCGAAGACATTTTTCTCTAGGTGCATGACATCGATAGAATGACGTATCTCTAAATCTTGCCAGTACGGAAGGTACTTAAAGAAAATGGAATGCTTCTTGAATGGCCCGCTAGCGCTTGCTGGCTCTTTGGCCTCATTTCTCTTCCGCTTGTTGGTTTCCTTCTTTTTGGCCTTCCCAAAAACAACCTTGAGCTTTTTCGTTATTGTGAACACTTTATCACCCTTCCATGGTTCTGGTGGATCACCATCCTCAACAGTGTTGTCGAAATATTCTGCTTTGGAGCGGTACGGGTGATTCTTTCTTAAGTAACGTCGGTGCCGCATGTACACTAGCTTCCTCGATCCCTGAAGATACCTGTACACTGTACCATCAACACAAATAACGCAGCCTGTCTTCCCCTTGAGCTGTCCTGATAGGGAAAACAGTGCGGGCAAGTCGTTGATGGTGACAAAGATAATTGCATTAAGCGTGAAGTAATTCTGCATGAATTCGTCCCAAACCCGGACCCCGTGATTCCACAGATCAGCCATATCCTCCAGCAAAGGCTCCAGAAACACATCCATGTCATTGCCAGGTTGTCGTGGTCCCTGTACAAGGATGGTCAACAAAATATACTTCCTTTTCTGACACAGCCACGTAGGGAGGTTGTACATGGTTAGGAGTACTGGCCACGTGCTGTGTGAGCTGCTCAAGTCACCAAATGGATTCATTCCATCGGTGCTCAATGCAAACCTTACATTTCTTGGGTCCTCTGCAAACTCATGGTACTTTCTGTCAAATTCCTTCCACTGTCGAGCATCTGCCGGATGTCGAATCATCCCATCCTTTTTCCGCTTTTCATGATGCCAGCGCATCAGTTCGGCATCCCTCGGGTTCGAGAACAAACGCTTCAATCGATCTTTCACCGGAAGGTACCACATGACCAACTGGGGGATCTTCTTCTTGTTGTTGTCTTCTACCTCGTCTTGGGTAACATCCTGATGCTCGGACTGGCTACGGCTTGTTTTGTATCGACTAGTGTTGCACGTTGGGCATCTGTCCAAATCCTCGTACTCTTTACGAAACAGTACGCAGTGGTTAACACAGGCGTGTATCTTTCGCACACCCAGAGATAAAGGGCAAATAAGCTTCTTCGCTTCAT
Organism: Oryza officinalis; assembly: GCA_008326285.1. Taxonomy (NCBI): domain Eukaryota; kingdom Viridiplantae; phylum Streptophyta; class Magnoliopsida; order Poales; family Poaceae; genus Oryza; species Oryza officinalis. The sequence goes on from BDMV01000003.1 coordinate 40,422,628, forward strand.
AGGTGCTGGTTGGCAGGGAGTTGGGTTGCGGAAACAGTTTCTTCAACAGAACCAACAAATCGTTGAAACTACTGTCCGACCAACCGTTTCTGGCCTTCAATCTCATAAGTTCAAGCACCGTCCGCAACAATGTGAAATCCTTCGTGCAACCATTTGCCTCATCGTACAAAAGAACCTTCGTTGCCTTTTGTAATGATTCGAAGTTCTCCAACCCACGAGCGGACCCAGCTACAACCTCAGGTTTAGCATGACGCAACATCTCTTCCAAATCAAAATTACCATCATCTACGCAAACATTACCATCATCGACATCATCAACTATACTGTGATGACCATCATCGCCACCAACATCATCATCAACATTAATGGGCTCTACTTCCTCTTCTCCTTCTTCTGCTACTACCATCAAATCCTCGTCCCAGTTGAACACTTCATCCTGTACTATCGCCCGGTTGGGAACTTGTTTGCTTGGGATCTCTCCATGATGTGACCAATTTGTGTAGCCTGCAACAAATCCATGCATCACCAAGTGTTGCTCGATTATAGATGGGTCGATCCAAATTTTCTGATTCTTGCAATGTAAGCATGGACATCTAATTTCCTTTGTCTTCTTAGATGCAGCATTCTTCTTAGCAGCTTTCATGAATATGTCAACTCCTTCAATGTATGAGGACCGGTATCTCTCTCTATACATCCATGCTCTGTCCGCCATCTATGCATTATTTGCGAAAAAATATGTACAACTTCGTCACTTTATATATTTTGGATAATATGCTACATTAAAATTATACTAATTAATATTTATAACCACTATAATCTAGACAAGATAATTAAAGCTAGCCAAAAATCTACAAACTACAAACAACTAGAAAAAATAAAAAACTAGCTCTTTTTCTCTTCTTCTCAGCGTTCTCTGCAGTTAACTAATATATAGATCTGCTACAAATAAACATATCAAAACTAGATATATATATGGAACATCGATCATGCACAATATTTCTTACAAAGTTTGCCCATTTTAAGCTCCAAATAACAAATAAAAAATAGTTTTCTTCCCCCGTGTCACATACTTTTTGCTATGCAAAATCTCAACAAACAACCAATAAAATTGAAAAAAAACTTTACAAATGGAGTAGGAGAAAGTATATGTAACCTCTGGTGCAGTAGATCTTTCAAAAGATTGAAGATCAAAACCTTCCCCTCTATGTATTTGTTCACAAGAGAGAGAAAATCGTGCTCAAATGCCATGGCTGCTAGCTGGGCTGGTGATATAGGTGATGCTATTTTCCCTGGCGGTCAACATATGTCGGTACATTCGAACCGCCATAGAAAATATTTAGGGGTGGCGGCGGCTAGAGTGGGCCGCCAGCGAAGATGTAGGAATCTTCTCTAGCGGGCCACGTCACCTTACCGCCAGAGAAAAATACTTTTTCGCTGGCGGTGTCTTAAGATGGCCGCCAGAGAAAATAGCGCATCTTCTCTGGCGACTAGATTAAGGAGGCCGCCAGCGAAGATGTGTTTTCGCTGGCGGCCCGAGACCCCCACCCCCCCTATCTTTTTAGCTGGCGGTTTCACCTCATTTCCGCCAGAGAAAAGTTTTTCCAAACGCCATGAAAGATTGTTTTCGTAGTAGTGTACCTTGCTCTCACGTACTTGCCGCAGCTGGTGATTGTGGCATACTCCCCGATGTGTACGTGTCATATTATTTCAGGAAAGAAACAATCTTTCATACATGGAGTGAGGAGATATATGAGTTCAGGATCTCAGGATCTTACATAACTTTAAGGCCCCAAGTTTTTTACATTCCAGATCCATACAAGTTAAGGGTGAAAAAGGGTCAGCATCAGACAAGACGCATCAGAAATGACATGGATGAGTCCGAAGCAGGTGGTAGGACTCTACGTTGTAGCAAGTGTGATCAGCGCGGTCATACTTTTAAGAAATGCCCGAAGAATGCTATAGGTCCTAGCGTCACGGATGTTGATCCATCTGGAGAGGCTACGGATGGAAGGCGACCAGCTGGGGAAGGAACACCAACAAGGAGAGCACGTCCTAGGCGTCCTCGTGCTCTTGGTGATGCGATGGTGTAATATTTGTTTGTGAACCATGAACTAGTTGAATATTGTATTGCGAACAAGTCGGTATTATATCCTAATGTTGTCGTAGTAAGTAGCCATATCCTGTAATTTTAATGAGTATCGTTGTAATCGTAATGTTTGTGAACCATGAACTAGTCCGGTATTGTATTATTTGTTAACCATGAATTGATACGGTATTGTATTGCGAACAAGTTGGCACTGTATCCTAATGTTGTCGTAGTAAGTAGTCATAGCATGTAATTTCAATCCATGTCGTTGTAGTCATACTGTTTGTGAAATTTTTATAACTTGTCTCATTAAAAATTTTTGATTCCTTTCATGTACGTATTGAAGTAATATTTATTGTTATTCTAATCATTATTTTGCATGCAGGTATGGCGGATGCCACACCAGAGCTCTTCGACCGTGGCATCGATAGGAACCACCGGTTGTACCTTTCAGCAATCCAGGGTGCGCAGCTCGGCACCTTCCGTCCACGCACTTCATGATAATTGCTGCGAATGGACCCATGACACGTTCCGTGGTAGGCCTTTTTCCCACTTTATGTACGAACGTGGTACGTCGTGGACTTTACTCTAATTGTCATTACTAATGTTTCGACCTTACTTTCTGCAGGTTGCATGAGGTTGGCCTCCTACCGCTTTGTAGGCTGGTTGAGGCGAGGGCGGACGAGAAAGACCTGGCGAAGCAGTGGGATGTAGACCGGTCCCTTCTTGCCGCTCTGGTAGACCACTGGAGGCCTGAGAGGCACACGTACCATCTTCCATGTGTGAGGATGGCACCGATACTACAGGACGTGTCGTACCTTCTTGGGCTACCTCTTGCAGGAGCAGCAGTTGGTCCCGTAGATGGTGGTGGTGGATGGAAGGAGGATATCACGCAGCGCTTCTCGCATGTGATGCGTTTTCCAGATCTCCCGACGCCCACTGGCCTCCACCCGTACACTACCATCGGGCCTAGTAAGTCGTGGTTGCTTCAGTTCACTGTAAGTTAATTACACGAAGGGATTTATGTTACTACGTTGCAATCTATTCATGTTTACTAACATTTGGTTACTAATTGTAGGCTGACCAACTCCACCCAGACGCCGATGAGTACTCGGTCCGACGGGCCCTAGAGGCATACCTACTGTGGTTGTTCGGTTGGGTGATGTTAGCCAGCACTGCAGGCCACGCTGTGGACAAGGGGTTGATCCACTACGCACGGGCCATTATGGATGCTGAGCCAGGCAGCATGCCACAGTGGAGCTGGGGATCTGCAGTGCTAGTGGCCACTTATCGTGGTCTATGTGACGCCTGCACGAAGATTGATGCGGGAGCGATCATCGATGGTTGCCCTCTGCTCCTTCAGCCGAGCCACAGCCACACCTTGCTGCTGTCACAGACGCGTACCCCATGCACCGTGATCGAGACTAATTCCTCGTGGTAAGTGTAACTCCTTTTCAATTCTTTTATTTTTTTTCTCAGATTGGTACTAACATGTTGACTTATGTCTCTAATAGGTTGACGCCACACGAGCTGTCAATGTCGATATTAACTCGATGGTAATCAGGTTGGACACTGGCTTGCACTTGAGTGATGCTGAGCAGAGGTTGACGTTCGATCGGATGCAATCCAAGATGCGCACTGTCATGCGCGTCTTTTCCTGTCGCAGCGCCGTGGACGCAGTACCTCCACCTATTCCAGCACTACCACCGCCACGAGCCCCTACAGCCAGAGTTGTGCCACCTAGACCAGCGATTTCTCACGGTAGTGTTCCTCCCAAAGGTAAGTTTCATAATGTCTGATTTGGTTTCGATAACATTACTATGTTATAACAAAATACATGCCTCGTAGGTCCCCTTGCCTTCAGCCGCCTTTGCCGGAGCGAGCATTTCCGCACATCGAGCGTTGATCCCTCATCCACACACGCAGCCAGGGGTCCCTCTAGGTGAATATCATCACTGGTTTCTTACGTTAATTGTACTTGTTGTTATAAGTACTATTTACCTCACTGAACCTCATGTTCTTTCTCCAATAGGGTTTCAAGCAGGGATCTTTGGTGCAGAAGCCTCTTCCTCGCAGGGCACATACGCAGGCAGCGCTGGTCCTAGTGACCATTTCTACGACGACGACTTGGAGGACGAGCCACACAAGGAGATACTTGGCTCCTCACAGCTTGCAGGAGCTCCACTAGCTCAAACCCAGGAGCAGCCAGCGGCCACACTGGTACTGGAGGGACGGGCAGGCCGTGCCGTACCATCGGACCGTCCGACGTATTCCCAAGGACACGTTAGGGCACAGGGTAGGAGGGACAGGGGTAAGAGGCCTCGGCAGTAGTGTTCCACCTCTTAGAATCTTGTGCACACTGTTCTTTTGGTTTGTATTTCTATGCACCTGTACTAAATTTTGTAGTGATTTGTTCAGTAACTGTGCCTTTAGTCAACGCTATTTCGCTCATGTCATTGGTACGCTGCAGAAACCTTACAAATGTTTAATCATATGAGAGCAAACTTTCGGAGCGTAACAATCAGATCCATTAGGTCGCACAGTAAACCACTGTAGACGGACACAATGCCAGCTTGAGTTGTCATGATCAACTTTCGGCATTGCATTGTCAGGTAAAGCAAAGCCTACTCACGTGTGTCCGTGCTGTCACATGGCATTTTGACAATCGACTCACACCATGGCCAGTTCTACCACTGGTTGCTCCACTATATATACACGCATAGACAAGCCGAATACAAGCTCTCCATATTTTATTTCACATTCCCACAGATCTAGAGAGAATGAAAGGTCTATTTCTTGAGCATCTTAACTAGCGAAATGATCCTTTCGCCAGTCTGTTTCCTCCGTGGTGTGATCGCCTGTTGTGCGCTTGCGGAGATCGGTGTATACTCCAAACATCCCCCATGGTAGAAATTCGGGGCAGAAGATTCTTTCAATGCCCAAACATTGATCAGATATGATTCATTTGTTCCAAGTTCTATTAACTACATTCAATACATACAACGCTAACTGATTTCTATACAATCATAACATCTTTCACAGACATACCATATGGTGTGCAACTTCATTGAGTGGGTAGATTCGGAGAACCCACATAACGACAGAACACGCCGATATTCATGTAGTGAAACAAGATCGGACTACCTTAGGTGGAAGGATTAGCACAAATGTAGACCCCTGTTTTTGAAACAGGAATCCTTCGTGTACACTGTACCATTTCCCTGGATCAAGTAGTTGGTACACACGAACTCATAGTTGAAATACCAAGTGCGTATACACAAGCGTTTAGTACGAATTATTACAACAATAGACCCGAAGGCATAGTCTTAGAACAAGGGACCAAACAGTCCGGAATACACCCAAAAGCAGAAATAGATAATGCGGCGGATTAAAGGCGGCGACGACACCATTGCCACAGGCAACGACCGTAACTAAGACCTACTGAGAGTCATCGTCATCAGCAACCTCCTGGTAGTAGGCATATGGATCCTCCGTGGCGTCATCTCCGACTTCTGGTTGAGTTGTAAATTGCAAGGGTGAGTACCAATCGTACTCAGCAAGCCACCACAACAACAATGCATATGATAGAGGGTATTTCAAGAATGGCTTTAGGTTCTTTTGCACAAAGCAAGTTTTGTAAATCTTTTCACAAACCTAAGACCTAGCATAGACTGATCAAATTTTAATACCATAGTTTATTACTCAATGACGGTTCTATCCACCATCCATTGTGATCCCAAGGATGGCTTCCCGCCATTGGGTCGTCATGGTTTTCTAGGGTCTACCCCCTTCTCACCTCCCAAGAAGTGGATCCACCAGCATAAAAATCATCATGCAACATCCCATCCCAATCAATTTACGAATTTAGAGTCTAGCCAAGTATAATACACGTCCCGGTGCTCAATAACCACGAGCACGGCTATTCGAATAGATTTGATTTACTCCCACTACAGTGGATGTACACTTTACCCGTACTCCACGACTGCCCAACACATGAGCCTCATCCCAACACATGAGACGCGTCACGACAAAGCATTTCAATAACCTCACATTGGCAGTACCCGCTCCATGAACTTGCATCCTCATGCATTCTAGGCGTCATAAGTTTCTAGCAGTGAGAGGAGTTCTGGTGCTCCCAGGAAGGGAAGACCTACACATGCATTAAGTTATAATTGAGTTTAGGTTTACACATGGCGGTCCTACCGGTGGCGACCCCTCCGTAGGCCCCCGCCTCTCATACACATCAAGAAGACCACTATGCATGGATACTGCCTCCGCTCGGCTATTTACTCCGCTAGGTCTATACCCATTCGAGAAGTACGGTTGTACGGGGGTCGTTTCATGTTTAACTTCATGGCTCGGTCCTTAACTGACCAGGGTCGACACTTGCCTTTACCGGACACCACCCAAGTCCTCCAGCCGCCCCAGTCGAAAACAGTTGTATGATTTTATTTTCTTCTTTCACCAATCATGTCATCAATGTCATGGCAATGTGGCACTCATGTCTCCACTTGCCGCATCTCAACCACCTTCCGAAAGGTAGTTGCCTGAGCATAAAGCATTTTGATAAATATGATTATGCATGATTCTAAGGTAGCATGACTAAGCATTGTCAAGGATTGACTAAAAATACACGATATTGTGGACGTCAAAGACTTGCATAGATAATCAATATCAAAGGAATGGCATATAGCAAGGTAGGGCATTCACATATATTCACATAGCATGCAAACTTTATTTTAAATCCAAAATAAGTTCGCAATTGGTTCAACATGCTCAAGGTTTAGTGATGAATTGCCTTGCTCGTATTCCTGCGGATCTTGATCCTCGTTCGGAACCGCAACTCCCTCGGGGTCTAGAATTACGTGCGAAAGAATTGATTTGAATTCAATTAGAATTCAAATAGAATCCAAAAAGATCCAAATTAAAAGTGAGCGCGAGCGTCGAATTTCCTTATCGATTCCAATATTTGCGAAATAGTATTATTCAGATTTTAATCCATTTTGCCCTAAAGTATTAGCGACCTGACGATTAAAGTATTTTACCCATTTTAATTTACGCGATTCCTAATAAATCCGCTTGATAATTAGATTCCTATAACAATTAACCCACAAATTCTACCACCCTTCTATCATTCACAAAATAAATAAACAAAATAAATAAATAAATAAATAATCAATTAAATAAATAACCCCAATCTATTTTCTAGAAATTTTTCAAAAATAACCTAGATTAATTCTCTATCTATTATATATATATATATATATATAAATTTAATTTCCCCACTTATTTTCCTAAATTTTCTCTCTCTCTCTTTTTTTCTCCTTTTCCTTTTCTTTTTCTTTTCTTTTTCTTTTTTCCCATTTCTTCTTCTCTCTCTTTCTTTTCCTCTCTGCCTCTCTCTACTCCTCTCTTCCTCTCTGTCTCTCTCTCTCGGCCCCTACCGAGTCGAGGCAGCGACAGCGCAAGGAAGGCGAGGGGAGGTGCGTACCAGGGGCCGGCGGCGAGCAAGGCGGCGGCGCGGCAGCGGCAAGGCGGCGGCTCGGGGCACGGCGGCGGCGGCTTGGGTGGAGAAGGGGGAAGAGGGAGTGGGGTGGTGCGGGAAGGAAGGGGGGTCGGGGGGGTTTTATACGGGCAGGGGAGGGTGGCCGGTGGCCAGCATGGGGACGGATGGGACGGCGCGCGGCGCGCGGGGCTTGGCGCGGCGCGGGCGACGATGGCGACGGGACAACGAGCGGCGGCAGCGGCGCCGGGCGTTCGGCGACGGCGACGCCCGCGGGGCGCGACAGAGGGAAGGGCGGCGACGGGACGGCTAGGGGACTTAAATCGAACACCTAGGGGGTTATGAACAGTGCATTTTCCTATTTTTGATAATTTTGTTTGATTTCCTATTTAAAACTTGCCCCAAAAATTCCAAATTTTCACACAAATGAATTTTACTCAATATTTGCGTTATTCCAAATTAAAGATTTACCCGAGATTTAATATCACCCTTATTTATCTATGTACATTTATATATATATATGTATATATATATAATTTCCTATTTTAAGGTATGAATTATACTAATCCAAAAATAAATAGAAAACTCGCTTAAGACATCCATGTAGAATATTTTATTTATTACCAATTTTGCCTAAAACTTTATTTCAATTCATATTTTAATTATTTATTTAACCAATGTCCTTTTTAGGGTTTATACCTAATTAATTCCCTTTATACAATGTTTAATTAAACTCCACAAATAAAGATCCAAATAAAAGGGCAATTGAGTTCGGCATGATGCAAATTTGATTAAAAGTTTTTGAAATTACGAGTTTTAGAGTTTCGCTTTCGTCGGTCGAATTTTTAGGGTGTTACAACAAACGACGAATTGCTGCAGAAGACTTAGAATGACAGGTAAATCTCCTGGGACTCCCCACATGGCAGGAGCATCCAAAGTGTCGTTGTGGTGATCGTTGTCAGGTGATAAGGTCTGTAAGACAACAAACTCTAGGACAAAGATACTTCGTGTGTCCTAATATTGTGGACGATGATTTCGTCGTAAGTATTATTCTTTTTTCACTATCATCGATCACTACTTTCATACAATTACCTATGTCATCTCTTCTAATAATTGTACAAACAGGAGGACGTAAGGAAATGTCAATTCGTAAAGTGGATAGATACGGTGGGAGTTACTTCCACCGGTCAAAGGATAACGCAACCTGAGACAACCACACAATTCATTCAGCCATGGATGGAGTACGAACATCGGGTACAAATTGCTAGCTTCGACTGGAGAAACAATCCCTTAGGTTTACCTGAATGGTCCGAGCGTTCAAAGTGTGGTTGTAGAGATTGCTGTCATCGTTGTCAGGTGACTACCTCCTTTGCAGAAGAAACATTTGGAAGGAGATATTTTCTCTGCCCCAACATAGACAACAACTTCGTTGTACGTCGAAGCCTTACATTTCTATAATTTCGCTAACATTTTCATAATATTACGACCCCAACTGACTAAATGCATTTATTTCTCAGGCCAATCCAAGGAAGTGCGGATTCACTTTGTGAATCGACAATGTCAATCCAACATATCATGGTGAAAAAGTAACTGAGTCTGAAACACAAGTAGAGTACCAGCGATTGAAGGAGCATAGACATGCAATACGCTTTGAATGACGTAGGAGTCGGTAGATAAGCTCAGGTTTGATTCATCGGGACAGACAAATTCGTATTGTGTATCCATGGGACTTCTTAACTATCTTTTCATTATAACGCAAATTCTACCGGTGTGCTGGTGTATAAGTCACGAATTAAAAAATAATGGCATTGTATCGCTTCGATTTATAAAGTCCCTTTGTCGCTCCGCTAAATTAATTACATGTTTATATTTTTGTAAATTCTATCTTCAACTATGTACATGATTCAACCTAAGCGGAATTGTACGCTGCTTCCCTAATTTTTGAGGTAAAATACGTCCTCCTTGGGCTCTAACCCAAGTGAAAAATAAATTACTCAATTTGAAAAAGTTCTTTCTATTTTGCTCTTTTTCAATACGATGAATTTACTTTCTTTTTGAGCGAACACTCCAATATTCTCTCATTTCTTCTTATTTATATTGAATAGTAAAAATCATCCTTTGGGAGGACAGCAAGGGGGCCGCCTGTAAAAATGCCACCCCCAGACGCCCTTTGGCATGCGGCTGTTGACGAAAAATCCGTGTCCGGCCGATGGTGCCAAATCTATATTGATGAGATGTGGGCTTCCCTGTCAGTTTGATCCTGCAACTGACAAGATATATAAACAACAGGTCAAAGAGCCGATCGGCTGATAAGCCAATGGAGTAGTTTCAGCCGATGTCGATAGGGTTTTGAACAATCGGCTATATATCCAATGTAGATTCTGATATTTGATGTAAATAACGATATAAAGACAATCTGCTGATGATAATGCAATAAAACAATAATATAATTGTTGGCACAGAATTTCGACCCGCCTTGCAACCAAACGGGTTCCACGTTTCCACGGTGGCCTAGGAGGTTTGCTTTACTCCAGTGCAGGTCCAAATGGCTTGCCTAGTCGTGGGCAGAGCGTGCCAGTTGATTTGATCTGCAATCAACAAGAAAAACAAGTAAACCATGTTAGAAAACAATGGTTGATCGGCCGATAGGCCGATGTCGCATTGTCAGGGCCCAGCCGATAGGGCAAAGCTATATCGGCTCACTCATGATAAAATAAGATTAAAGCATGAATCTAACCTTATCGGCCTTCATCGACATGTTAATGTCAATTAACGGCATCGGCCGATAAGGGATAATAAAGATAACTACACTAGCTAGTACTCTAGTGCAAATCTACATGAATCAATCAATCAATATAAATATATCAATCACAGATAAACCCTAAAGAGTAATCCATAACAGATGCATCTATATTCATCGATCTATTCATGCAGATGGCAGATACATATAAAAACCTAGCGATAATCATATGCATCAGGTAAGACTGACTAAAACCCCAGTGCTATCCTTAATTACAACCGAAAACAGGCTTTGTGTTAGATCTCAAAACAGGACTAAAGTCGATGGCAACTCAAAGTGTGAATTGAGACTTAACGCAAAGAAAATCAAGTCGTCGATTGCTTTTGGGGATGGTAGATGCATTGAATGATCTAGCCAAGCATAATAATTAAACCATTGTTGGCAAAAAAACCCTAAAACGAGTAAATTACTGGCGAAGCATAATTAAGACACCTGTCAAGATCATCCAAGACATGATAAACGACAATCACATCATCGAGGCTTAACGTGTCTAAAGCGACACGCTAGCCCCGACGATGCAGATCGTTGGGAACGAGTTCTTACCTCTGCTCCAGGGAAGCAAGAACTCGTCGGAAGTAACCTCTTGCGAGGGTTGGCGATGCGCCGAAAGTAGATTGAAAACTGTTTGTTGTATAGAGTTGTGAGAGAGTTTCTATGTACAAACTATCGGGATATTTATACCCGAGATTACAACAGGGTCCATGTAGGACACGATCTTATCTCTAACAAACAAATAAGTCTTTGCGGCAGACTCTTGCCACAGATTAGATCTAAACCTACTTGATTTACAAGATACAATTGCCTAAAACCGAGTCTTATCTCTATTTGGCAACTTCCTTGAAGCCTATCTTGAGCCCAGATCAAACCCACGCTGACTCTGTCAACTTACAGCATGTATCGGCCGATAACCATATTGAATCCGAATCGGCCGATACAGCCTTTCTGCTAACGCTTCTCCTAGTCCGATACGTTAGCCTAGTCCGATACGATGCTTGGTCCGACTCCAACTTAATACTTCTTCTCCGCTTCGGTTTCCTTTTTCCTCTCCGGGTCGATTACAAAAATCTGCTGTTAACAATAATCCAATAGAAACCAATCGGCTAATAGTTATATGATAGAATAAGCACTGATCCGAAGGTTAAAGCATACATCAGCTGGAGGTTCGATGTCATTAAATCCAAACGATTAGATAATCAATGAAACCTTTGTTGTCATCGGCTAAATCCAACTCATATGTAATCCTTGTGAGCTGATGCAACACCGAGATGACTCATTGGCTGAAACCCCGATGAAATCTTTATTGGCAATCAAAAAGCAGGCTAGAGATTATGGTTCTAAGTATGACTAGGGCTGATGCAGCGTAAAGTATTTAAAAAACATAATATCTAGACAATCAAGTCTTCGACTGATTCTCAGGGTGGTAGATACCTTAGCTAATCTAGATTGACAAAACAATTTAGCCGATACCGACAAAACCATAGAAAAGATCTGACCGATACAAGTAAATTGAATAATCGACTTAGATTAACTAAGATATATGATAAATGGAAGACAAATATATCAACCGAACCAGAGTGATCCAAGAGGTCGAAGCGATGTAACCTTGAACAACACCAATGTAGCCGATGCAATTGCTAGGGCCGGCGGAACGTAGGACTTACCCCTTCGCTAGAGATCGAAAGCCGATGCAACCCCGCGTCAGGTGTCAAGTTCCGCCGGTTGATAAAAACCTCGGGAAAGAGGGTGGCAATGCGCCGAGAGTAGTTGTATTGATCCAGAGATAGATTACAAAGACCCCGGGTGTACATATTTATATTCATGGGTAGGTATTGGTCCTTATTGAACTAAGACACAAACTTTCCTAAAGATAAAGTAAAAGATACAAGTCCTGTTCAAACTCTAAATAATCTTTCCTAAAAGTAAAAGAAAACTAACTGACTCTACTTAATTAATAGATAGCTTCCCATGCTGCATCTTCCTCGAACTCGGTCTCTTCTGTATAAGTTTTCTTTAATTGATTAATTTCTTTAACCGAATCCAACTGTTGACGACTGATAATTCTCATCGGCCGATTTCAGGACTCTGAAACCGATACTGACTCTAGGCCGATGATGACTTCAGGGCTTACCAAATTTTGACGTTAACAGCGGCCCCTCTACATGAAAAAATCGCCATCTAGGACAGTAGCAAGGGGGCCACCTACAAAACGTCAGGCCGCCTCCCAGCCCATTTGCAGGTGGTTCCCCGCCCGCAAAGAACGCCCTCTCGGAGGGCGGCAAGAGGGCCGCCTACAAAAAAAACCTCTCCTTCGGCGAGCAGCCGTTTGGCGACGGCCAACGATCGTCAGCCATGTCATAAAAATCGTCTTCTAGAATAAAAAAACGCTCTTCCAGAGGGTGTTAGGTGACTAGTTATGTAAAATTTTCAAACGAAAATTATTTTTGTAAATATTTTAATAAATAAAATTAAAAATAAAAAAAATTCATGAGTTAAAGCTGAGTTTGCTTCGAGCTTTTTCTTTTCACCCCTAAGTCCCTAACTGCAATGGGATCCATGAGCTGCAGATGCTGCAATGGGCATGTTTTTCTTGGGCCCGTTTGGGTGGGCCTCGGTTACCAGATCTGGATTTTCCGTATTTTATATGCTTATAATCTATTGACCGTATTATAAAATTAATTAAATTAAAATTGTTTTATCAGCTCTATGACACATCACAATTCACACACGATTCACGATTCACGATTCACGAACGAGTTCTCCTCTCTTCCGAATCGGGCAGCTGTCGCTGCCGCCTCCGCCCCCAATCCCTTCATCGCCGTTCGCCGTTCGCCGTTCGCCGTGGCTTCCTCGCCGGGGTCGCCGCCTCCTGACCCTCCTTCTCCTCTAGGTAACAGCCCCTCCTCTTACCCTGCTACTCGTAGATGCTCTCCCCTCCTCTCCTCTCCTTTCCTCTCCTCTTACCTCTGCGCTCGTAGGCGTTCTCCGCCCGATCGGGCGGAGAGTTCGCTTGTCGTGCTTCCCAACTGCGGGGGGTTCGGGTCTTGTGGAATCGGATGCAATTGTAGCAAAAGGGGGTCTTCGATTTTGGTCTTGCGCTTGGGTCGCAGGATTTAGGTGTCTAGGGTGTCGGGTCCTCAAGTTATATTGTTCAGGATTAGGGTTCATTGCCAGCCCTGTCATAGGGTTCGATGTATTGCGACGCTTACACCATGGGATGATTTTTTCTGGGGGCCGATGTTTGTCATCTATTTCTTGTAAGATAATATATATTATTAACAACTATGGAATCAAGATCATGAGAGAGCTCATTCAAATACAAATCCAACAACGGCACTTCTATATCACTAAGCCCATATATTGCTTCACTAATTGTTGGCCAAAAAGTTTTTTAAAAACGGTTTCGCTATCTCACTTGCGACAGATTTTTGGGCTCCTATATTTCACTTTTTTGTCCGTAGGATCTTGCACCAAGATACGTTTTCTTATATATCCAACTTATAGTTACACTCAGTTATAGTGCACCAAAATTAGATTTTAGAACAGTTTTTTCTCTACATTTACGATTTTTTGACATGCTTGCTTCTTTTTTTTGGTTATTTCATTTAAAACGGGCTATGTCCATTGGTTAAAAATTATGCAAGATTCGAAGCTATAAATCTATCGCAAGATCAATAGGTAGTCCCTTTTAAAAAAATGAATGTCAGCGGTGTTCATGTGCCTTAAATTTATCATCGGAGGGAGTAGTATGACTCATTGAATGTAAACGCCATTATAATAGCATACATACCTGCTCAAGTGTTCGAGGAAGTCTGCCCACTCATTAAAACTGCTATGAAGTAGAACTGTACAAGAGAATAGGATTCTATGCGTAACACCTCACAAGTAAGGAGTATGTAAGGTCCACAGTTGCCTGTCACACATTACATGTCCCCCTGATAAACTTAAATTTTGTATTTTTCATAAATTTGATAGCTTGTGGTTTCAGTCTGACATTCTTGTTTTTCGTGACCAGCAAATATGGATGGACTGGTAGAGAATTTTGACACAGATGATCTCGGCGAAATGCCTCAAAATCATTATAATGAAGAACAACTGAACCCCTACAGCGACGTGCCACATCCTTACAATGAAGAACCAGATAACTTGAACAACGTACAAGAGGGGGATCCATACATGCAACAAGTGAGTTTGTACCATGAAGAACCAGGGAATCAGTACAATGAGGAGACATCAAACACTTATCAGGAAGAGTCAGAGAATGCATACAATGGGGAAGTGAAGCAACAGGGTAGCTTGCCGGCAGAGGCTGATAAAAAATGGCCTGGTTGGCCAGGGGAGAGTGTTTTTCGTATACTGATCCCAGCCCAGAAGGTAGGTGCTATCATTGGCCGCAAAGGGGAGTTTATCAAAAAGATGTGTGAGGAGTCTAAAGCTCGCATAAAAATACTTGATGGCCTGCCTGGTGTACCAGAAAGAGCAGTAAGTTCTCTGTGAAATAAAAAAATCGATTATACTCATTGATTCAAGCACTAGCAGCATATTTCATGATGTCATGGTCATGATGCAGTAGGTTTAGGTATGCTCATGCATGAAGTCATGTTTTGTTAATTATTGACTGCAACACTAACTATTTTAGTGTTTTATGGTCTCATCTGGAACTAATCAGCTATAAACTTCATGTTATAAATCTAGAATTGGGATGATTTACCAACATAGCAATTCAAGCACCTCATTTCTTCATCTTACTCTTGATGTTTAGGGAGCCAAAGCCACAAGTTTGGCATGCTCAATGGCTCAAATCTAAAGTTAGCCTGTAGCGCTGTTTAGTGGTTGTTTGTTGCAACCTTGAGGGCTCATTGTAACAGGGGGATATACTCATAAGAAAAACAGTTAGTTGAGCACTGGAAGTTTCCATGCTGAAATTTAAAATACTTTACTGAAGTCCTGTTGAACTTGCATGAATTGTAGGATGCGGTTACTAATTAGATATCTGGTTAAACTATCCACTTAGCATAGTTGTGCCTTATTCAATATTAAAATTACATTACATACAGCTGTAATGTATACGGAGGTGCAAATGCTGAAAATTTTATTTATTGCCAGCGAAAGTAACGGAGGATTGGCTGTGTAATTTTCAGGCAGCTTAGCTGAATTCAGGTCTTGGGTATTCTTACATGTACTTATACCTTATAAAATAGTGAGCAGTTAAGATGGTTTATATTCTGTGAGTAACAACTGTATAATCTACTTGGGGATGATTTTATAATGCTTTAGAGGAAGCTGGCCATCTTAGTTATAGTTAATAAGACTAAATGTTGCATCTAGCTTCAATCGTGAAACATAATTATTATCCCATTCCTAGCAGTGGCTAAATTCACATTCGTGAATACATCAATACAAAAAGGAGAAAATATATGTCCCAATGAGTTGAATAATAAGTACAATGATAAATGATTTTCTTTCCCTTTACAACTTAAAATATTTTCATGCAATGTTAGTGGAAATCACGAAACAAATATAACTAGTAAAAAATAATCTCAGAGCATGCATGGCTACGGCTACAAGTGCGTTTGTCTTGGTCACACAAAGCATTCTTGTGAAAAAGAAAGCTAAAATTTTCCAAGGTGCTGTTGGCATGATGTTCATGGTCCACAATATCAGATGTTTTATAAACATCTGATATATCTGCTGTACCATTCATTCATTGTCCAGTGCACCTTTTAAGTTTAAGACACCTAGTTGTGAGTTTCTTCACTTTCTAAACATTCATTTAGTATCTAGGTGTAAGGTCAATACAATATCACCTATTAGCCGAACAACACTCAGAACTGCAGGATAGTAAGCTCTGCGCACACATTAATAATGTCTCTAAAACTAATAAGACTAGAAGATCATCCATCAAAGTTCAAACTCCAAAATTGACTACCTTTCATAATTGTAACACAAATTAATGTTTACAGGTTGTGACTGCAGTTTAAGGCCCCAAATCAAATCACCATTCCCAAAACGATGAACAGACATGGTTTCGAAAGTTGGGATCCGTGCTTCTGTGCTGCAAATATGATCTAGTATTGCGTATTGGATGGAGATTCTTTTCAAGACACGCCACATATTATCTGGTAATTCTACGACCTATTTGATCTTTTGCCTGAAAGGAAATCACAATCCCACCATTGGAACAAAGTAAAAGAACAAAAAAATAATGTCGCAATTTAAAATTGGACTGGATGGTGAATTAAATTCTAATTATCCTTTTGGTCAACATATGAAAATGTATACAGTTTTTTTGGTATTCCTTCTGGAATTAGCTAAAGTTTTGTGCTTCCATGCTATTTAAATTATGAACTAGGGAAGAAATTAAATTTTAAATCACTTGAAAAAAGAACAAAAAATGTATTTAATATTTCTTCATCTGGCTTTACGATTAGATGAATAATATAATATGACCACTGTAAAATAGTAAGGTGAACAATAGCCATGGGATGTTGAATTTGGTAAAGAAGCGTAGTGACTAAAATAAAAAGTAATGGTAACTCTCTTGCTTGTGAATACTCCTTGAATTCCGTCTACGTTGATTGTGCTATTCAACATTTTGTGTTTCTTGTTTCTGTAGTCATGTTAACATGATATGATCTGTTGCTGTGGTTTGAACTGCTAATTTGACTGCTATAATATGGATTAATATAAAATTAGCTGATGTGGGAGATTAATCTGATGATATTCGGCACCCATAATTAGGTCCTTATTTAATCCTAGTGCAACAAATATTGATTGTTTAGTTTATACGTGGAAAGATTCTTTGCCTAAATATGTGCAGAGAACACTTTCGGCTATTGGACATTGTGAAGTTTACCTAGAAGAACCTAGTTGTGGTACTGAACATTTCATCACACATGTTCAAGGAAACATATATTTCAGTACAATAGTATCAGCATAGCATCTTTCACCTGTTCTGACATTCTTGAGTTCATCTTGGTCTGCTTATTGTTTTCTTATACAGTTATACCATTATCCAGTACATATACTTTTTAGTTTTGCCTTTGTAAAGTTTTTCCCCCTTTTATACATTAATGTGGTGAACAATATTGTATTTCCCGTTTGAAGGTAATGATTTCAGCAAAGGATGAGCCAGATGCACCTATATCTCCAGCTATGGACGGCTTACTTAGAGTCTATAAACGAATAGCTGATGGTTCAGATGGTGATTCTGGTCAACCTGAACGGAATGTTAGTAATGTGGGACCAACACGACTGCTAGTACCAGCTTCCCAAGCTGGCAGCCTTATTGGGAAGCAGGGAGCAACCATTAAATCCATTCAAGATTCATCAAAGTCCGTTGTCCGTATTGTTGGTAAGGTTTCCCCATCCACGCATATTAGATTTCTTTCTCTTTCTTATATATCATACAATACATACATTGGATCCTTGAGCTTATGTTCTATGTATTGCTACTTCCCTACATAGAGGACACGAGAGGGAACATATCTTTTGGACTATCATGAAGAGAAAACCAGTGATACATCTTTTAATGCCAGTTTTAACTGACACCTAATTACAATTTCATCTGCATGATTGCTTCTTCAATATTCATATTAGATCTCCATGGCTTCATGCCATGCAGAAACTGGTCTAGCAAGAATAAATTAGAGCAATGTTCTGAGCTGTTAGCTGGTTTCCTGTGAAATATTGAAAACAATATTCAGGTTTTTATTTTCAAATATTGTTGTTCTTTTGAATGCTAATTAATATCAGAAGAAGAATATTGTTTGTGATGCTTTGGCACATGTCAGTGTAAAAGCCTTGTAGTTTATCTGTGAACAGAAGGCCATGATTGTCTGTTCTGTTAGTTGCTATGGTTTGGGACCTCTGCTTTGCTTACAGCTGAATATAGTTACTTTATGTAGAGAATTGTGAGCTCTTTTACCATTATGTTTTGTTCAATTCCAATTGTTACAACATTTGGTTGTATTATTATAAGTTTGATTGCTGTTGATTGATCATCTGTGCTGGCATGCTGTTATACTATCTTGGGAACTCCTAATTTTGATATGTATATTGCATGTGCATATGTGATAAATATGAAAAAGATTATCTGTAGTGTTAATTATCAGTCTTATGCTATATAACAATTATTATTGTATTATTCCATATTTTCCTTTCAGAGACTTTGCCTCTTGTTGCACTAAATGATGATAGAGTTGTGGAGATACAAGGTGAGCCTGTCGGTGTCCAGAAAGCAGTGGAATTAATAGCAAGTCACTTAAGGAAATTTCTTGTTGACCGCAGTGTTCTTCCTCTTTTTGAAGTGCAAGTAAGTTAGATTTTGCCCAGGCATCCGGTGCTCATCTCAGTAAATGAGTTCACTGCAGCATTGTTTGATCACTAATTTCCATCTCTACAGATGAAAATGCACAATGCACAGAGGGAACAAGCAATGGCAGCTCCTCAGCCTTGGGGCCCACCTCAACCTTGGGGCCCTCCTCCAAGCCACCTCCCTCCTGGTGGTCCAGGTTATGGTGGACATCAACAGTTCATGCCCCCAAGGCCGCAAGACAATTATTATCCTCCCCCTGATGTCCCCCCTATGGAAAAGCAGCCACACTACGGTATTTCTGCCTATGGACGAGAAGCACCAACTGGTGTTTCTGCTTCAGGGAATCAACCACCATCACATGTGGCTTCTCAGGTCAGTTTTTGTTGCACTTGAACTAAACATGATGATACTTTTATCTTTAAAATGCTAATTCATGAGGCAGCTACTGATATGTGTTATTCAAAAGGTTACACACAACATGCAAATTCCTCTCTCCTATGCTGATGCTGTGATTGGAGCAGCTGGTGCTAGTATCAGCTATATTCGTAGGCACAGTGGTGCAACAGTAACTATTCAGGAAAGCAGAGGTGCACCTGGGGAGATGACAGTGGAGATAATTGGCAGTGCATCCCAAGTTCAAACTGCCCAACAACTAGTCCAGGTATATTTTCTTATATGCTTTTCTGTTCCTTGCTTGCATTTGTATTGTCCTATGTTCTGCTTCTGCATGCTGCATTTTATTGTTTTTTCCCTTTTTATTTCTGCAAATTCTAATATCTAAATACAGCTCATTGTATAACAGCTATGCTAAATGCACTATATATTTATTTAGTTGTTGACTATTGGGTAGCTACTAATTAATTTGTTTCATCTGAAAAACATGTATGGATATGACTACATGTGACTATGCAAATTAGTGAGAGCTAAGAGAGAGAGCGCATGCTTGGTAACATACTGCCGTCTGTGGCTGCCTAATATTAAGAATTTGCCACCGCAAATTACATATGCATCTCATAAAAGGTTCTTAAACAATGATCAATGAGAGGAAAAAAGTGAGGTGATTCAAGACTTCGAAACTTAAGAGCTTAACATTTCTATTTTCTAACATGGACCTCTTTTCCACACAACATTCAACAGTCAAGATGATATACATCTTTTGCTATCTGCCATGTGCTCTACCTATGTTGCACCAATACATAGTACCTGTTTAACAATACAGAATCTTCCGAAAACATTGAGCTATAAGGAATGTATGTATATTTAGTAAGAAAAAGGTGCCATCAAAGAGATAGACCAAATGAAAAATATACGGCGTGTTTGGAGCTGCAGAAAGGGCCTAGACTTTCTGTGCAAGGACATCTGCTTGATCAAAGCAAAAAAGAAAAAAAAATCTTGCTTTGAATGGTAACCTAGTCAACAACAGCAAAGAAATCCCATCTCTTTGTGGGGAGCCGAATTGGGGCTCCTACACAGGAAAGCAAGAGGACAGAAAAACAAAAGTAGTATGCAACCGTGATTGTGGATCTCGCATGAGTCCTATGACCAAAACGTGGCTTCCGTTCTACCTCAATCTTGCTTAGGATAGCAAAGTAAGCCCCATAAAAGAAAAGCACAACCATATACATATAGTCCCTGCTAGCCAGCCAACCCTTGTCTCAGCCCATGAAAATATATACATATAGATTATAGACAATATAAAGACTTGAAAATGCCATGGGGAACTGATAAGATGATGGGGAAAATGTCATGGAGAACCGATAGGAAGATCACAGGTTAACTGAAGATGCATACTAAAGGCATATAAGACTTGCAGAGCAAAATGTCTTGTATTAACCTGGGAGAAAATCAAACTTAACTTTTTCCTTTTTTGTCTTCCTTGCATGGGCTTCCAAAATAGTGGTGGATTGCTTCTGTATCAGAAAATATTGAACACACGGTGGAGAAATGTCAAAAACATATTGAATGTATTACTTTCTCTTCATTTGGTGCTTAAACTTATAATTCTCCGTTTGTCCTGAATTGGATACTTATCAGACTTCACACTGGAAGGTCAGTTTGGGCATCATTGGCACAATAACTAAACCACATATCTGGTATATCGAACATGCTGGAACGTCTTTGTGTGACGTGTTTTGTGGGATGGTCCTTTCGGCCTCTCCCATGTATTTATTCTTCTTAATGAAATGAAGCACTGCCCTCCTGTGTTTTCAAGAAAGAAAACTAAACCACAGATCGGCTGCTGCCTACCCCTTTTAGTTTGAAAACAAAGGAAATTAATCTTCATCGAATTAAAGCAGTAGGGAGTAGTTTAGGGAAAGATATGAATTTTTGTTGACAGAACGATTAAGCATTGGCATTGGAAGGAGTAACTTAGATCAAAATAATCGCAAAAGAGAGGAAAATGAACATGCGTTACGCTTGCTACGATGTGATTTTCATCCTTCTACTTCTCTTAAGCTAACACCATCTGTTGCTTGCAGAATTTCATGGCAGAAGCGCCTCAGGGCCCTCCTCCACCAGCTTCTAACCCTCCGGCTCCGCCAGTCGATCCGAGCTACGGTTCATACCCGCCACCGTACGGTGCATCCTACGGATCGGCTGCTGCGGGAGCAGGGCCTGCACCTCACAATGGTGGCAGCTACGGCGGTGCTACATACCCGAACTATGGATACTAAGTATCAGCAAGGCTGAGGCTTAGCTTTGTGTCTGTTGATGAATAGTACATTTTTGCTGCCGAATAATGATAATCCTGGATTCCTGGCTTTGGCCAAGTTTCAGCTGCGACTACCTTAAGCTCTTAGTTTACTTTTTCTACTCTTTTTGCCGTGTGTATGCCCAACCAGTGACTTTTGGAATATGTTTATTCGCGTGGTCTGGATTAGTTATATATATATAGTAATCCGATGCTGCCTTTTGTCGTCGGAAACAAGTGGTTGACTATCTTTAAAGTCGAAACTTGGGTGGAAAGTGCTGAAATTTACCAAGCAAGTCGCACATCAGACTACAGCTCTGATACCTATATTGCCTGTTAAGATTGGTTTCATCTCTTTATTTTTTTTCCAAAAAGGAAACACGCTTGGTTTCATCTCTTTATTTTTTTTCTTCCAAAAAGGAAACACTTTTCTTATGTCAGCAGTGTAAAGTCTAACCTGCGCTACAAGTTTTCAGGAAGCGTCGTGTAATTTTCCTCTATTTTCAATCTCCTGCAGGATGGAACCTTCCATGGACACTCTGTCCAGCTTAAAGCTGTGGCCATGGTTTATCAATCTCCGTCTTAAAATATAAGAATTTTTAAAGATAGATATAATTATTAAGTAGATAGAATTAAATAAAATAAATTGTGATTGGATGACAAATGTAGATAGGTATGAAAATTGAATGGTGGAGAGATGTGATTGGTTAGAAAGAAGATGTCGATAAATTTTTTTATATATTTTAGGACAAATTTTGAAGGCTTTAAAACGAAGGGAGTAAGAAATTTACAGCATATTTCGTCGAAGGGGTTCTAGCTTGCATTGCATCTGGTGGGTAAAGAATAATTCCCCGTGTGGCCACGATGGGAACTCTAAATTCGTGATCGTGTTTTGACATTTTTTAATTAGTTGGAATTGCCAGTACGTCTGAAATCGTAGACAGTTTACTAATGCAATTGCTAACGATAATAAAGGAACGGTGCGTACTTGTTCTTGTGTGTGACATTACAGATGGAGAAACAATAATTACTCTTTCCGTTTTATATTATAAGTCGTTTGATATTTTTTTAAAATTTTTAAAGTTTGATCAATTTTATAGAAAAATTTAGTAACATTTACAACACAAAATTAGTTTTATTAAATTTAACATTAAATATATTTTAATAACATGTTGTTTTGTATTGAAAATGTTAACATATTTTTCTACAAACTTAATCAGACTTAAAAAAATTTAACTAAAAAAAAGTCAAACGACTTATAATATAAAACGGAGGGAGTTGCATGTAGCCAAGCCCTAGGTGATGTCAAAAGAAAAAACTAAAGAGAAGGGGCATCGAATAGAAGAATAATAATCAAGCTTAAAACCTGAAAATAAAAAGGAATGATCAAGTTAAAATGGGTATTAGTATAGCAGTCCTGCTATACGTCCGACCCCATCGTCTGACCTTGCCTCATCTGCCAATCATAGCATTCTATACAAGTCAACTTCTCTTCATGTGGGCTAGCGTAAGCAACAACTAAATACTCATCGAACACAGGTCATATAGATCAGTTGTATCTATAGCAATTTTGTTAGTATAGTGTGCAACAATGTAAAAGCTATATAGTTGATAAGATTTTTTTACTTGACGACAGCAACCCAAAGTAAATTAAATTGATCTTTAATTTCCTTTCCTTTACTTCTGAATACCTCCCATACTGTATAAAGAATATCTTTTCGAAGGAGGTTAATTAACTTATATATTGTGCTCACTAGCCTAGCTAAGTCATGTGAGAATATATTAATTTGAGATAATGTTATTAGAAAACGTATCATATACACCCAAGTCTTCTTATATACACACCCTACACACTAACTAGCAAATTTTACCAAAAAATTTACAAAAAATTGTACATATACTTTTAGTAGTATTACATCTATATGTGAAGTCTCATCTTAAAATTTATTATATAGAGAGAATAACAAAAAAGACAAAATTTTGATATATTTATACTCTCAAAACTGTCAGAATTTTTTTCTTGTTACGGCTAAAATATAATGAATTTGAGGTTAAAATTTTACACATAAGTGTAATACTATTAGAAGTACTTGTATAATTTTTTTTATATTTTTTGATAAAATTTTTTAGTTGATGTATACGTGTGTACATCAAAAGACTTGAAAAGACTTACGTGCATAGGATATATTTTTACGTTATTAAGGTCAGACAAGTATTGATTAACTTTTATTTTGAAATTAATTAGTGATAATGCAATATGCATACTGCTGAAGTTCACATTTAGGTAATACACAAATTATTGAGTTATTTATTTGTGCGAGGTTCAATATTAATTTAGCAAGAGCAAGCAGGAAAGAAAAATATTTCCAGCAGCCCCAAAACAACTTGAAATTTGACTTAATTGTATTCCGGAAAGAGTTAAGAAGGGTTAAAATGACTTGAGACTTGAATCGCCAGGGAGTATATATAATTTCCAAAAAAAATAGAGTGATCACCTACCTTTGTATGGAAACAGCAGTTGGGTTGTATTGAAACAGCAGAGAAGCACCGGAACTCTTTATCAATGGAAGATGCAGTGAGTACGCATGCATGCTGACATCCTTTTAGCGACGTATTAAGATCCCATTGGCTAGCTACCCCCAAGTGGCAAGCACTCCTTTTTCCCATTACTATTCCCCACTAGCACTCCTCCGTCCTAAAATAAATCAACCTGACATTTTTTAGTATAATAAATCTGAACAGATTTCTATTCAGATTCATTGCTTCTGTTTAGATTTATTGTACTAGAGAATATCACATCTTATTTTAGATTTGTTTATTTTAAAACGGAGGAAATACTCCATTTCTAAATATAAGCGCCTCTAAATTTTGAATTGCTAGGTTCCCCCTCGTAATAAGCACATGATTGCTATGGTCTTAGAAATGTTTATATTACGCGAAACGAACGTAGCTCAACTGGTTAAGTTTCTTGTGGTGGAACCGGCTCATCGGATTCAAGTCTTAGATTTGACGCGGATGCTCATATTTACGACTAATTACTTTTTCAGTGGTAGACAATGTATCAGTCGACAGTGAGATGTTGTGGTAACTTCGTCAATATCAAAATATGCTGGTTCAGTCTGTGAAGATGCTCATAGGGATAGTGTGTACGTTCATATGGGTGAGTACATGCGTGTCATGAGCACTCGTATCGTGTTTAAAAAAAGAAATGTTTATATTACATACATAATTTAAATAACAGAAATACTTATATTTGGAACGTAGAAAGTACCTAGCTAGCTGATCTCCTAATTAAATCTTAAATTAGATGCACACACCACAAGTTCTTGCCATGATGTCAATTAAGCGCTATATATACCCCCCCACCACAAGCATGCATATGGCCCATCACACACAAACTCATACATATGCAATATATATCAACCCAATTAATTAAGGCCAGGGTGTATAATTAGACGAGATGGGTTTCCTCTTGAGGGTTGTGCAGGCCGTTGCCATTGCAGCTCTCGTGATCACATCATCAGGCAGCCACTACTGCGACAGCGTTGGTGTGACTGATGCTGCGTCCATGGCGGATCAGCCGGCGGCTCGCCGTGATCAATCATTACGTCATTTCTTATTGCCCGGCGAACACGGCGGCGGGCGCCGCCGCCGCCTCCTCCTGGCAGCGCCGGCGGCGACGACGACGTCTGATCATCATCGGAACAAGCTGAACGTCGTAGTACGTGGTTCGACGCCATCTAAGGGCTCCAACGACCCCAACAACCGGAATTGATCGATCTCTGACGGCCTGTATGTATGTATGTATGTATGCATGCCCATGCGTTACACCGGTCTTGAAGGGTTGACTGAAGTTTGATATTTACGATTTATCAAAGCACTCGAGTATGATTATAAGTATCGGCAATATGTATAGTGATAAAAAGGTCATGTTTGTATTTGACAATTAATTTGCTTTGTATTTTCGAAATGTGGATGAAACTTTTGATGCGTGGTCCCGATGGTTATAGCAAAGAAGGAACGAATGATGAACAATTAATTTGATTGCTTTTGCATAGAAGACGATACATGATAATTTGTGTGACGAATAGAAAAATTAATCAGAGCACATCCGAATTCGCGATATGTGAAAATTATATATATATATATATATTTACTGTATATAGTGTAATTGTGAGAATATACTTGATTTTGTATGGATTGTACTTGTGAAAGCTAATGGTACATCGGAATCATGAAAATCGATGGCATTATTTTTTTAGTTGGTGTTGTGTTTTATTTCTAAATTCTTTAGAAACCGAACAAACAGGAAACAAAAAATAAAAATAAAAGAAAGCTGAGCTGACAGGAAATTAAAGAAAAAACAGAGAGCAGAAGAAGTCTCTTGTTTCTTCCTCTTTTCTCAGTCTCTTTGTCTCTCCCACGCTTATCCTTATCCCTAACACTGTTGCTCCTCCTCTCTCATTGTAGTGTGGTTTTGCATCACTCTTGAACAGCACGCTGCCCTCTCCGTCAGATCTAGACCCCCTCTGCAGCTACCTCCCTCCCAAGGCGGTGCCGTCTGGTTCGGCCCCTCAGCAGACGCGCGGCGTAAGCCGTTGGCGGAGGGCCCCATGGCGGCGGTGTCCTGGGGGTCGGTGGAGTGGCCTCGGCGACGACGCGTCTTGAGCCGTTGGCGCTCGCCTCTCCCTCGCCATCTTCCTTCGCCACCACCACCCTTCCTCTCGTCGGACGACTTGCTTGATGGCGGCGATGCGAGAGCTCGCCGGGGTTCGTGCTCTCCTACACCCCAGCCTTTGCCCCCCACTCTCGCCAGACAGTGAACTCTTTCTCCATCTCTCTCCCTGTCGCTGGCCAGATCCACCACCGGCTCCAAGCCGTCGTTTCTGCTGCCTTTGATCCATCCTCTTTCCCCTTGCTGCTGGATGTAGTTTCCTTGTCGGCGCAGTTCGGTGTCGAGCAGATTGGGGCAGCGTCGCGCCTCGCCGCTCGGTGTCCGGCTACGACGAGGTGGTGGATTTGGGCGGGCTGTTGAGCTCCCGTGTTGGCGCGCTCGCGAGAGGAAGTGCTGGATGGAGTGTGAGAACTGGGAAGGAGTAGGGGAGGAGGAGGTGGATCTGGCTTCGCATCGTGTGCCTCTCACTGCCATCGGCGGGGTGGTCGTTGTTGCGTCTGTTGATTCGTCCTCTTCCCCCTTGCTGCTGCTGGATCGAGCTGCCTCGATGGTGCAGTTCGGTGA
Source organism: Oryza officinalis (assembly GCA_008326285.1). Lineage (NCBI taxonomy): Eukaryota > Viridiplantae > Streptophyta > Magnoliopsida > Poales > Poaceae > Oryza > Oryza officinalis. The sequence goes on from BDMV01000003.1 coordinate 40,449,262, forward strand.
CGAGCGGATTGGGGCGGTCTCGCCCTTCTTTGCTTGGATGAAGCCACTGCCATGGCCATCTCTATCGCTGGCTCCTCTTTTTTCATTTTGATGATTCAGCAATTTTAGAGGTGGGTTTCATTTTTGTCAGAACAATTAGATCGAACCACAGTTTAGTTCTCGTAGCTTCCGTGCTTGTGTATAGAATTGCTTCTAATACATATATATAACACTGCTCACATCAATTTGAATGTCTGAAACTCTATAATTATACTGTGTTAGACTTTCTGATATGAAATTTAACAATATTGTTGAGGAATCATACTGAACCGTATGGTTTTTATCTTTGCGTGCCTTAGATAGTTGGAGTGACGCATCTAAATTAGAGTTTGTTAACTCTTAATTTTAGTGGTTTAACCAAGAGCACATGTCTAGGTGAAGAAGTGCAATATATTCATTTAAAACTTGGCCTATTACTGCATATTGGTGGAGTGCTAATGTTTTTTATGAAGTTGCTCTTACAAATGTAGAAATGCTTAAAATATAACAACTATTTCTAACTTCCATTATCAGTGATACATTTTAGCAAGTCTCGTACACCATCAAGCATATTCCTTTCACATTCGTTCTCTTGGAACGCCAATAGTTGTGCCAAAAAATGCTTCCTTAATTCGTTGCCATCCTGTATGTAAATGATTAAGGTTAGCATGGTATGTTTAAATATACTTTATTTCAAAAAAAAATAATGTTAAGAGTCATGGTACTGACCTGAAAATGTGGCAATAATAGTTCGTTATATTTCCATGTGTGCATGAATAGTGAAATAAAATAGCCAGATAGTTTCCTGGGAGGATTAAATTGTTAATTAAGAAAAGATAAAATAGTGTCCAACTAAATCTATTTGAAATTGGGAATAAAAAAATAAACAAAAGACTCCATGCAGAAATATGATTTAAGAAAACAAACTAAAATTTGGATTAAAAATTAAAGAATAATTAATAAATGTTTCACCTGTTGCAAACCGGAACGTTTGGGGGGATTATTTGACGCCATAGATTTATATCTTCGTTCCATCTCGATCTAGGGCATGCTTTGACCATGGCCTTTGTGAAGTATTCACCAATACATAAAAGTTTTTTTTGTATATCTTGCGTTTGGGTTATTTTCATAAATGGGATTAAGCGGAGTCGGGTCTAGTATATATAAAGTTCTGTTTTCTTGATCCAATATGACAAGAACGAAAGTACCACAATATTCTGTTGGTATAAGAATCTGCAAAAAGTCTAATTGTTAGGACAAGATTAATTATTTTGTTAACAATCAAAGTGAAGTCAATGCCATGCCCGTTACAAACCGACTCCACCAATCGTTCACTATTGAGCTTTTTACGGTAGTCCGGGTGTCGTCCAAAATCAATATTGTTCTATAGGATATAAAAGAGATGTTTTAAAATACATGAGTAAAAGGGCTGAATGTATGTAAATGAAAAAACTCACCCAAAATCGCATATCGAAATAGTGCTTTGATACTGTTCCTTTGTCTCTTTTCATCAATTGGATGTCATCATATGTGTATTTTCGTACGATTAAGTTGAAACAATCATAGTTCATTGGCTCACCCTCCTTTAGTATCCCTTGGAGTTTTTGAAGACTTAAGCTAATAGAGTATGGTTTGGAGCTTTGAACCCAAACTTTCCTGTAAAATAAATAACCGAGGAAAAATTTGATGTTTTGAATTGTGTATATATATGCAGAGAGAGAGGGAGAGAGATGGCTTACTGTACTGCGCAATCAATTGATTTAATGTAGTTGCAAAGGCACTTATTAACTCATTTACCCCCATCCTAGAAAGGACAAACATCAGTTATTGGTATTTTGTTTGATTGGACGTTGGTTTTGATTCTTGGGAATCCTTAATGTGTGTTTTAGATGTGAATTTCTTTTTATTATTCATATTGCTGAATATTTCAACACAATCAAAATTATCTCCAACGTCATCACTTTGTTTAGATTTGAGAGTCGTTTGCGCTGTGTTTGTTTTCCAACATATTAGTATGCTGGCTAGCTTGGATCTAAAAAGAGTCATATGTTCCTGCATAGTAGTAATGAACATTGATTAATAGTAAAAAAAATAGGATACGGTTAACTATTTATGTTCCTTTGCAAATATATGCACCTGTGTAATAGGATGAGATAGTGCATCTCCTGTCCAATATTCCATGTATTTGAACATAAATAGACCACATGATGCGCTGCATGGTTATAGAAAATCGAGTACAATAATTAAAACAAATTAATCTATGTATATTAAATATTTTAAAAAGCATATGATTTGTAATATACCCGTCTGTCTGCATTGGCTCGTGTAGTTGTTCTGTTATCGTCCATGTTGTAACACGGAGGTCTTTCCAGTTATGTATACTGACGTTTTGCTGCCGTTCAAGACTGATTAATTGATACTCTAGACCTTGTAGCTATTGGATTGTTAGTATTAGTGGTAGATGACATAAGTGAAGGGTTAATTTAAATAAAATATGAATGCCAGTTACTAACCGTAGTAGTGAGGTCAGTACGGTTATGCTTCCAACACTTTGAATCAAGTACCTATATCTCATTTTTTTTGCGTTGATGCCAGCTAAATACCAATGTCTATTTTCTATGTTTACTGGAATGAAAATCTAAACAAAACATTGATAATAATAATAATAATAATAATAATAATAATAATAATAATAATAATAATAAAAAAGAAGAAGAAGAAGAAGAATAAAACATATTAAATTTAGAACTTGTAAGATTTAGAGCTTGGAGTTACCAGTTCATGCGTGAGATAGTCTCTTGATAATAATAATAATAATAATAATAATAATAATAATAATAATAATAATAATAATAATAATAACGGACTTAAAACATATTAAATTTAGAACTTGTAAGATTTAGAGCTTGGAGTTACCAGTTCATGCGTGAGATAGTCTCTTGCTATCTTTGTAATAAAATTGCTATGTACATCATTGTTTTCAGCTATTCCAAGTTTACCATCCCATTTGAGCAGTCCTGAGATTAAGGGGGTTTCAAAGTATGATTTTCCATCACTTCTGCCCTGTAAATGTGCTTGATCCCTTATACAGTTTATGTAGGCACCGACAATCTAGAGATTCAAGCGATTATTTTGTTACATTTGGATGAATATTATTAAATAAAAATTTGTATAAGTAGGTGTACTTACATTGTCATCTAGGTATTCGTTCTCATCTAATAGGGATAACAATTGATTTTGTTTCAGAATTACATCATTTATTTTGACCAGCATATCAGTTGATGATGATGTCTCTATTGTTATTTGAGCACAGATATCATCGTCGGTCATGTCATAATCTGCAAAGGGTTTATCTTTATGGGAAAAGTAAATATAACATAACAAAAGGAAAAGATGTTTGGGTAACTTTGGTTAACATAATTAAAGCAAAAGATGGGAGAAGTAAACAATACAAATTAAAACGTACCTTGTGGGAGATATTCGTATATTTGGCTAACTTTGGTTTCTTTATAGTCCTCTGTTTGGTAATCATGTAATAAAGGTTTGCTTTCATTGATCGTCTGAACAGTGGAAAACTCCATGTTTTTATCTGATATTAAATCGCTTGATTGAGCCTGAACTTCGCTAGAATCTATTGTCTGCGTATAATAGATAAAATCGAGAAACAAATACACAACTAAGGATATAAGTAAAGCTAAATCAGCAGGACAAATCTTTTTGAAAAGCGCTGGTATCTTACCGGTGCCGGATGGATGACTTGTGAATTGTTTTGTTGATCTTCGTGTATGCCTTTTTGGGCTGCTGTTGGCTTTTGGGTGGAACACTCCATCTTTTGATCTGATTCAAAATCATTTGATTTGGAACCTTTTGCTTTCTTCAAGGGTCGGACTTCTGAATTGTTTGATTCAGCCTTAGAAGAACTCATTGTCTGCATATAATACACAAAATCAAGAAATAAACACACAATCAAGGATTTAATTAAAGCTAAATCAGTTGGATAAATTGTTTTTGAGAAGCGATTGAATCTCACCAGTGGTGATTGCATGACTTTTGAATTGTGTCGCTGATCTTGGGGAAGAAGCATGATTTTTTGGGATGTGCTGTAGAGTAGCGAGTCATGTACAATTTTTGTATTGCGAGAAGGGGCTCTTTTGTTCTTTTTATGTGTGGGCTCTCTGTAAAGGAGTCGGACTCTAAACTGCATATCCTAGTCGGGCTTTGAACTGCACGTCTAAATTGGATTTGAATTCCATGTCGTAGTCAGAAACACCAGCTTTCTTCGTCCCTCCACTTTTTCTGGACTTCATATCCAAGTTGGACGCGAATTCCATGTTGTGATTCCATTTTTAACTTCACTTTCCCAATTTGTCATTGTTTTTCCGTTTTTAATTTAACTTCTTCCTCCCTCATCCACTTTTTCTGGACTTCACGTCAAAGTTGGACGCTAATTCCACGTCATATCTGTCGCCATTGTGATTCCGTTTCTAACTTCACTTTCCTAATTTATGAGGATTGTCAAAAATTGAAAAATTGAACCGTAGTTCCATTGTTGTTCCCTTTTTTTGTTTTCACCTTTTCAATTTGTTAAAATAAATGTTCAGTGTTCAATAGAAGCTGAAAGGTGGCTCCCTATTAGAAGCACCAGAGTGATTTCTCAGATGTATTTTGCTGGAAATTCAGAAGGGCACATTGGAATCATTTTCATCATGTGCTATGTATAAAGAGTAGATAAAATATAAACTAAAAATTGTATTTGCCTTCACTGTCTATTGCCCTATATATATATAATGGTCGAATTAATAGGATTTGATAAGCAGGAATCATTGTTCATGGCCAGTATCATAGCATTGTCTCTTTATATGGCAGCAGGAATTCCATTGGAATGGGTCCCAACTTATCTAATCAAATATTATCTCAGGATATATAATATAAGAAAAATAGTGTTGTACAGATCGTTGAGATCATCAAAAATTGAAAAGTTTAACTCTAGTGCCATTGTGGTTCCGTTTTCCTTTTTCTGTCGCCACCTTTTCAATATTTTAGTACGGTAAAAATTAACTAAATTGGTTTACCCTAACTGGAGGAATTAAAAGATCTATATGCTGCTAGGAAACATTGTGAACCAGCTCTTATTGCAGTGGATGGCTCAGCTCAATATATAAAGTTTGATCAATACAAGAGGTTTGATTTTATCTTCTTTTTCCATGTATAAATCTTTTGGCAATTTTATTACCTGTTATTTAGGAAAAATTGATATTATTTGTTCCAGTACTTTGATGTTTAAATGTTTACTTACTTTTCTGTTTTATAAAAATATAGCGCTATAAAAAAAGCAATTCATAGTCTATATATAAGAACTGATCCCAATTACTGACAGCATTAGGCGATCAGACTGATGTGATAAAACCAATTCTTCTCTTGCTGCATCATTGTATATATGTAGTGCTTGACTGCATTTTGCAAATCTCATCAGGATTAATTATTGAATCTGGTGAGGATGCAACTTCCTTGCCAAGAACTCCTGATTTTTGGGTAGTTATGGGAACATATGGGTATTTTTTTCTTTTACTCCATGTTTGTTTTTTTTTTGTGAAGGATATCTTTATTTTATTTTTGATATGGACTTGCTTGGTGGAAAGTTTGATGACTGAATTCAGTACATGCTTTTAAATCATTAGTTGTAGTAGCCTAGTACTTAAGTCTAGTTTAAGAAAGTATTGAAAGAAAAGTGTTTTTTTTGCTATCTGTATGTTGCATGTTTATCCTGATGGGACATGTATTTCCTATACATGTTGAGATATAGCCCATAACACCAATGCTGCACGTTGTCAGGTTCTTTGCAATCACGATTTTTTAATAAAATATTTTTTTATATTTATGTGGGAGAGTGCAACAGTACAATCTAAGCTATAATAATGACAGTGATGATATAACATGGTTTGCCATCACAAATTTTTTAATAACATTTTTTTTATATTCATGTGGTAGAGTGCAACAGTAGGATCTAAGAATGACCGTGAATATATTACATGCTATTTTTTCACAGAGCAGGCTGATTTGCTTTTTTAGTATATATTTTTAATAACAAAATATTTGCATCCTTTTTCTTTTTTCTTCAGTTTTCCAGGACAAAGGAAGGTGTAAGAAAGTTATACTACAATCAAAATAACCAAAATTTTCAAATTAATTTTCATAGATAAGAACAAAAGAATGAGTTCCATGTTGTCTTTTATAGTCAGTATGAGAGTAAGATAACATACAATGACATGACATTATTACATTCTAGAACAGTCAGTATGAGAGTAAGATAACATATAATGACATGACATTTTTACACTCTAGAACAGGGATAATCCTTGTCTCCACAAAAAAAATCAGTTATGGTGTGAGCACTTCTGTATACACAATATTTTTCGTATATGTCTTACTAATACTTTGGTCAAAATTCTTACTTTTCTTTGAATTGATGATACTCTACTCAGAATGCCTTTTCCTTTTCTTTGATACCGTGACAAGGACTTTTATGTTCTTTCGTGCAGTGGCTCTAGAAAGCGTGACATATAGTTGACCGTGAGAGAACACTGGTTCAGGTAAGTATATGCCGACGTTTGGTATTGTCTGCCCTTGTGCCTTGTTTATTGTCATGGCAAAGCTAAGCCTTACAGGAAATTGTTTTCTTTTGAATTGGAATGGGAACATTTCATCATCAGAGGGGCATAGTGGGATTCGAGGCAAGAAAACCCGTGTATCAGAATGTTGTCCTAGCACAATCTTTGCATCAATGGTATTTTTCTGAAATCCTCGCACCACCAATCTGTCCCGTTGCAAAGTCCATTAGTTGGGTCAATATTCCTTAGCAATATAATGGGACAATTAAGTTTGAGCTTTAGCATGTGAGGCGGCAGCCCATTTGGGGTAAGAGAGTTTAGGAATTCTAGGGGTAGTAATTATGTGGATCGTCTTCCGTAGAATCAAAACTATGATACACCATCTCCTCCCGTCAAAAGTGATCACGATTAATGTTGTCTACGCAGAGTCGCGTCAAATGTGAGATTGCTCAGTATCCACACCAAATTCTGGGCGCATATATGAATCTTGTTTGTGCTTTCAGTTTTTTATATATTGGTAAAGAAGATGTTTGTATCCTACTCGGCCATATAATTCTTATCTTTGGAGACTCTGTATGTAATTCCTGGGCCATGTAATTATATTTGTATCCTACTCTATCTATTGCCGCCTGGGCTTGATTGACTTGAGGACCTTATGTATTTGTTTTATTAGCTCAGCCATGTAATTCGTGTCTTATGGGCTTGATTGATTTGATGTTGGGCATTCTTTGGACTATGTAATGTAATTCATAGGCCATGTAATTGTATCCGACTCTATTTGGGCTTGAACAAAAAAAAAATCCTTTCCGCGTGTGAAAAAGAAAACTGATTGGCGTGTGAAAAAGAAAGACAAACCAGCGACACAAAAAATCCAGCGAATCGGAGAAAAAGAATCGGACAAACTAGCGACACAAAAAATAGGACAAACCAGCGACGGACGAAAAATCCCGGAAGTCTTATTTTTATGTTACACCATGCGTTACAACAGGAAGAAAAGACGAGAAATTTGAGAAAAATTTACATTATGTAATTAATTAAAATATAATTTTTCTAGAATACTTGGGTATTTCTAAATAGGTAGGTGTAGAATTAAATTAATTTACAAGTAAAGTAAAGTAAGTGTGAGAAATAAAATTACATGGCTGAATTTAATTTTTGTTGAATTATCTATGATTAATTACATTCTCTGAAATTTTCAAAAATTAATTGTTAATTTTAATACAAACATCATTTTAATATTTATTTAAATAAAAATCTAAATAAAAACCTTTTTTTTCTTTGGGCCAGGTTCGGCCCAGCAAGCAGCCAAAAGTCTAATTAACGTGCCCTGCAAGCCCACTTTCCTCTAAATAAAAACCCTCCTTTTTCTTTGGGCTAAATTTGTCCCAACAAGAAACTGAAAGTCTAATTTCTCTCTTGCCGGCCCACTTTTCTCCCTTCTCTCCTCCGCCTCAGCCCGCAAGCACACGTTCGGTCCAACAAAAAACCAAAAGTCTAATTTGCCTCCCTTACGGACGAAAAAAGAAGTGGCGAACGAAAAGTTATGAATATTTATAATAAGTATATATATATATATATATATATATATATATATATATATATATAAGCATCTTGTATTTCATAGAAATTGGGGGTTATATAGTCCTTACATAAGGGCCAGCCTATCCAACTTTCAGGCATTAGGATACGTTTAAGGCGTGGATGATTATCATAAGAGATTCCCACCATATCATAAGATTCACGTTCTTTCTTGAAAATCGGCACTTCTCCAAATCCAGAAGATAGATGGGATTATAGGAATATCCTTTTGGGCAAAGACTTTTATGCATACTTCTTCTGGATTATCTATACCATACTATATTCTCGTAAGATGATACACGCTAGCTAAAGATCCTCTGGTGCGACGTCATAAGCACATTGGAAACGTAAATAATTGTAACCATATACATATATATATATATATATATTTATTTATTTATTTATTTATTTCAGTGTCAATTCCATTCAAGTACAACCTGAAATATTTGATATATATAGGGTGATTATCAATGTTTTTGTTTTTGCTTACTCTCTGCACAGTTCGTTTGTAGTTAATTAGAGTTAGATGTTTCTAATTTATACATTTACTAACTATGTATTTGTTGACGCCAAATCCGTACCGCCGATGAGGATCCGGCGCGCGGACACACGAAGGCCTGGGAGATCTGCTTAGCTCCAGTGCAGGTCCTAAAATTGATGAAGCGCAGGCGTGCCAGTCAGTTTGATCCTGCTACTGACAAGAGATGCAAAACAGCATAATAAAAGGTCTATCGGCCGATAGGCCGATAGGGCAAAAACAGCCGATCGGCCGATAAGCCGATGGCACAGTTCCAGCCGATGCCGATGCCAGCCGATGCAGTTAAGGTTTGATCCATCGGCTGCACACTGAGCAAACATCTATATAGAGGCGATCGGCTGACGATAGCATGATGATATAACAATGTGATATAGCATAATCCAAATATAAAATAAACATTGATCTGTAGATTAAAGCACGCATCGGCCGGAAGTCCGATGGCATAAACTCTCAATAAGCAGATAAACAATAAATACTCTGTTGTCATCGGCTAGATCCAATCTATATATAAAACTCTTGGGCCGATGCAACGTCCAGATAACTCACCGGCTGAAACCCCGGTGAAACCCTTATTGGCAGTCAACAAGCAGGCTAGAGATTACGGTTCTAATCACGACTTAGTAGGTCAAACCGAACTGATGCAGCACTAAGTATGAAAAGAAACGCAAGACCTAGACAATCAAGCCCTTGACTGATTTTCGGGGTGGTAGATACCTTAGCCAATCTAATCTAGCAAGGCGATTTAGTCGATACCGGCATAAACCCTAAAGCGAATCTTGGCCGATAAGACTAAATCGAGAAGCCGAACCAGATTGACTAAGATATATGATAGTAGGTGCTTACGTTGTCGAGATCAGAACGTCGAAGCCCTAGCCCCGATAGCGCAGGCAGCCATAACGAGACTTACCCCTCGCAAGAAGGGCATGAACTCGCCGAAGAAGACGAAAAGGGTGGCGATGCGCCGAAGTTGTATTGATTGTGAGATCATTTACATGAGCCTTGGGCTTACATATTTATACCCATAAACTAACAAAGATCCTAACAGATTAGGATTCAAACTTTCCTAAAGATAAAAGGAAAAAGATAAAGTCCTTGTCGGACACTAACACACTTTCCTAAAGATAAAACAGAAAGCTAACAAACTCTTCCTAATTAAGAGATACAAGCCAAATCCTCCTCAAACTCGGTTTTCTCTGGATAAGATCTTCCCGAATCTAACAAGAATCCGACTGTTGATGGTGGTTGGTTTAAGATAATCCCCATCGGCCGATGTAAAACTCTAGGCCGATACTAGCTTCGAGTCGATATGAACCTGGGCCGATGAGGACTTCGGAGCTTACCAAATTCTGGTGTTAACAGTATTGCTTTAAATTTGCTTCTGTTTTTTTCCTTTTTTCCTCAGGTTCAATAAAGCCACATGAATAAGATGATTGGACCAGATGAAACAAAGAAAATAAAAGATGGACCATATGAAGTGAACATTTCTACTTTTTTTTTCAGGAGGAGCTGCAATTAGCATTGTTCCGAATACCAGCTGAGAAGAATCATTTTTTGCACAGAGTAAGTGAAAACTCGCTTTCCTACTCAGCTCCATTCAAACAACAAACTTTTTACCCTTGTGGGTACTTGAGCATCATATGGATTGTTCGTCTATTTTGACATAGACTCTTAGAGTTTTATCTGTATCAAATGCTTACTGAAATTTTTCCACGAGATCAAGGGTTTTGGTCTTGCTAATAAGGGTATCATACTACTTGCTTTGAACATATATATAAAGTTTATGCATGATGGAAAGAATCACATTCAGGTTTTTGTAATGCTTACATGTTGTGATTAAAACAATTCCAGTTTTTGATTTTTGGTCTCCTACCGTTTCAAGTTAACCTTTCTTCTCCATTCAGGTTTTTGTTCTGTTTGGTGAAAGAAAAATTATGTTATTGAATTTGAAGAGACTAAGCATGCAATAGGTGTATCTCATCCAAATTCTCTTAAGTCAAAATTGATTGTAAGTGTGCTTAAATTCGGAGATAATCAAGAACTGCTTTACATGTTAAGTCATATATCCACCATTTTTTTTCAACTTCATTTAGATTATATGCTTTGAGGCAAACTGTTGTCGTTGAGCATGAAAAGGTATGCTCTACTGTTCTACTAATACTAAACCATTGATTTAGTTTCTATGAATTGTATGAGTGTGTCGATATTTGATACTTCAAGACTTTGACATAGCACTGTTATTCTTTGTATCCCCTGCTGTGAGGTGGCATCATTCCTTTTTCTAATTACTAAACTTGAAGGTCAGCATGAGGATTTCAGAATGTAATTCACTGTGAAATTTTAACTGAATCCCTCAAATCACATATTGAACCTTATCATGCATTATTTAGTAGTGTCCATTAATTTTTTTTGTCATCATCCCAAGAACCAAGCTATTCAATTACGATTCATGTACTTGCCTCCTAAAGTTTGTAGGAAGGTTGGGGTTGCATATTTGAAGAGAAAATTAGATAAGTTTGCAGTGTGAAATAATAAACCACAATTAGTAGACTCTTGAATGCAAGGAATTTTGAAATGAAATCAAGCCAATTTTGTGGTATGCTTCCAGTGTAAAGTTGAAACTCTAAACCACATGCTCCTGCTTCTGTCCTGGTAAAGCAAATGGTTGTTGCTACCTAGCTTACTGGACTCGGTTCACCATCCTTTCTTCCATTCCTTTTTCCCCCAAATTTTTCAACAACACTAAACTGGATTAGTGGCATGTCTACATTAAATATGAATATATGTCTATATAACACTTTGTGATTAATTATAAGAAAACCAATATGGGAACATCTCATTCCCAATCTGAATTTGCCTTCATAAATACATACATACATATACATATATACATACATACATACATACACATATATACACACACACACCCCTATATATATATACCTATATACCTAATATAAAAATAAGTAAGGCTTCCATCGTCCGTACGCACTGTAGCCAGGAGGAGGCAAAGTAGACTTCTGCTGTGATTTCTTTTTTTTGGCCCGATTGAAGAAAGGACGTAAACTGGATTTCGGAAAGGACGCGGGCCAGAGAGAGACAAAGGAAAAAAGGCTGGTTAGCGGACGGATGTAATCTGGACTTCTTCCAAAGAGAAGAAATGTTAGGCTGAATTTGGCCCAGATCTTGGAAGGAGAATTAAATTACTTTTTCAATCTCTTCTCTTCTCTGTTATTTAAAAAGACTTCTTCCAAAACTCCTAAAATTCCTCAAAAAAAAGGTTTGCGGAAAAAAAAGTTCCGCCCAACGTTAAAAAATGGTCCGATTTTAAAAAAACTGGTTTGACATTTTTTGCTTTTCCAAAAATTTCTCAAACTCAATTCGGAAATTTAAAAGCAAATTCAAATTTTCCTTTTTGAATTATTTTTTTTATCAGTCTTCCGTGTTCAAAATTCATTCAAATTCTCATATATCACAATCCACCTAAATATACAAAAGTTTATATAAACCACGCGAGAAAAAAACGCCGTTTATAAAAAAACCGCTTCGAAAAAACTGTTAGAAAAAAACACCATTTATAGAAAAAGATCGAAAATACCATCTGACTTAATGCGAGAAAAAACCACCGTTTATAAAAAAACGCTTCAAGAAAACCGTCCGACTCAATGCAAGAAAAATCACCGTTTATAAGAAATCCGTTTTGAAAAAATCGTCCGACTCAACGCGAGTTTATACAAAAAACGCTTCAAGAAAACCGTCTGACTCAACGGGAGAAAAACCACCATTTATAAGAAATCCGTTTTGAAAAAACCGTCCAACTCAACGTGAGAAAAAAAACACCATTTATAAAAAAACAAAAAAAACAAAAAAGGCATCCGTAAAAAATTTAAAAAGAATAAAAAATATCTGATTTGTACAGCAACACAAAAAAAGTCGATAAAAACTACAAAATTAACATGGTTATGCATCATTGGGTGTGGCTCTGCTCATAGCTAAAGCCTAAGTTAAAGGTAGGGATGAACTGAAATACATAGTGGGCTTCTATGTTGTTTAGAAGGTATAAACTATTTGTCGACTATATAACACGAGGTTTTTTTTTTGTTACCCGTAGCAACGCACAGGCATTTTTGCTAGTGTGTGTATATATATATATGTATGTATATATGTATATGTATATGTATGTATATATGTATATATACATACACACACACACACACACATATATATATATATATATAACATTATAGGATGAAAATTTTACATGAAGATCACAAGTGTTGTACTAGCAAAGATTTACATATTATAATTTTAGTTTTATCTAATTGCTTGAATTTTTGGTTAAGTAAAGTGTTACAAAAAATAGCTAATTATACTACATCTTCATTGTACACCTTCCTGTTTCAATTTTTTAGAATTCTAGAGGCAAAAGAATGAAAGTTGTCAGTGGACCGTCATCCCACTGCTAATAATGTATCCAGATTGTTAGGCTAATGGTGGCTATCATGTATATCTGAGTTTATGTTATTGGGTGCTCTCAGACCGCATATATGTCCATTTGTCCTTGTTGGTTCCATCCATTGTTTTATGCACCTCTCATAAAGTGGCGGTACTTTGTGTGCTCACTAGCTGAAAATTTATATTATAATTGTGCTTTACTCAAAGTGAAATCGGAAATTGGGAATAGAGAAAGAAAGTGTGCATTTTCTTTTCAATCTGTTTGACAATATTTCTATGGGAGCAAGTTAGTTTTTGTTTCTCATTTTATATTTAAGGCCTTTGAATATAATGTTGGATGCTAAACCTACAATAAAGACATTATAGTTTGTGACAAAAAGGATGCACTGGAGTTCAGTTGGCCACCAAGTCACTAAGATTTACAGTAGAATTGACCATATGGTCATGCCACCTAAATTCTAGCATATTCTTTGGATTTGTTTTGCATTAGTTGTGTGTACATCTTTTGTAGTTACAAACAATGTGGAATTCTTAATTCCTCGTGTCATCTAACAATTGATAGATTGTGATTTTTGTATGCTGTAGTTTTTTTTTGGACATGAGTTCAAACAAAAGTGTAGATTCTTGGATGAAGCGGTTCTATTAGAGTTACTAACATCATGGAATTTTGAGTGAAACAATATTTTTTCTAGAGAATCATTTAGGTTGTGTTCTTCTCCCTTCTTTTCCAACTCATCTCTCTTTTTTTCGCACGCACGCTTTTCAAACTACTAAACGGTACGTTTTCTACAAAAGTTTTCTACAAAAAAGTTACTTAAAAAATCATATTAATTCATTTTTAAGTGTTTTTAGACTAATAGTTAATTAAGCACATGCTAATATGCAACCCCGTTTTCCATGCGGGAAGGTGGAGTTCCTAAGGCTGTGTTTTTCCTCTTCTTTCCCAACTCAGCTCTCTCATTTTCCGCACACAACTTTTTAAACTACTAAACGGTACGTTTTTTGTAAAAATTTTCTATGAGAAAGTTTCTCTAAAAAAATCATATTAATCCATTTTTCAAAAAAAATAGCTAATACTTAATTAATTATGCGCTAATAAGATATCTCGTTTTCCGTGCGGAGGGAATTAGTTCCCAATACAAGGAAACGAACACTAACTAACTCCATCTCCCGAACGCAGCCTTAGTGTTGACCCTAACATATATCTAGGGAATCATATGAATTTCCATATAGTTTTTCACTTTGCATTTAGTACTGAACTGGGACATTTTGCAAGTAATTGACTTGCCTTCACATTGCTTGGGAGCAAATATGTTTGAGCTGTCCTTCACATAGCTTTTCATGTTTTAGATTGAATGGCGTGATGTTTTTAGTGCACCTTATTTTGGATTATCACCTAACTTTTTATCATATTCTATGCAAGGTTTGGTTCTTGATTGACATAAGGACATCCTCCAATATGTATTGTACAAGTAATATTGACTTAGGATGTGATGGTTGGTGTTGTCCTTGGACTAGCATATGTACAAAGATTGGTTGCATTGGGCTGTCAGACTTTAGTTATCTTTTGAAAAAATGATCACATAATTATCGGTTGAGGCCACGACAAGTGAACCATATTTACCCTGCTTGCTTATTTTCCTGTAATTTATATCTTTTGAAAAACTAATTAAGAAGAGCAAACAATTAGCTAGGCTCTACGTAGTGATGTATATTAAGATCAGGCTGCAAATTGCTTTGATCTAGACAGGTATATGCCAATTTACAGTTCACTGCATTACCTGAAATCAGTTTCAGGAAATTTATATGCCACCGGCTACTTGCTTCAACAATATTGTATTTGTTTGCTTCTTCTACAGGATCATATTGCAAGTTTACTCATATGTATGTGACATAAAAGTTAAAAACTAAAATGCCTTCACTAATTACATTATGATGTTTAGCTCAGAATGACTTCTATCACATACTCAAGCACAGATATTATGGTAAGGTAGGGAATGTGGCAGCTACATGTACATTCATGTGGGCGGCATTTCTCTTGTTATCTACAATTTTTCTTTTGGTTTCATGTGCTGGCCTTTACAGTTAAAGATTCTATTTTGTTCTCAGTGATAACAAGTGTACTCTTTTATTTTCTAACTTGATTCTTTAGTTGGAAAACCCTATGAATCCCATTGCTTCTTTTTGCTTGTTATATGTGCCTCAATTATATATTGTTTCCCAGACCACCCCCAATAAAACACGAGGTAATTATTTGATGTTAATATATTGTGTCACTCTAATTTTCCATCACTGCTTAAGAGATAAATTGTTAATCTTTTTCATCCCTTCTTAAGAGATGGATTGTCAATCATTTACCTTCATCATATTGATTCTTACTAAAGAAATTAATTTCCCTTTTAAATTGTGCATGCTTGTAAAAAAAATCAATTAATCATATGGAAAAGTATGAACATCAATACAACTCTAACACCCTAAATTTTGTTGTGTACATGGCATGTAAAAACTAATTACCACAAATTTTAGGGTATAACTCATGAATGGACAGCATGTGACCGTTACAATGATATACTTATGTTATGGCATTCTTATGTGATCACTAATGCAGCGTAATTCATATGGTCAAACAAACTTTTATTCAGGAGTTGCATCATTGGCGTGTCCAGCATCTAGTTCCTATAATCCTAGTCGGAGTACACTTCCTCCCCGCAGCCGCCATACAAGTATTGTTTTGGCGAAGTTCTAAATGTTGTAGTTTTGAGTTATGCTTAATTTATAGTTCTGCAATACTATGGTTCTACTTGGGGAGCTTGTCACAACTACACACTGCTGACTTCAAAGTCTATGTTTGGGAGATTCATGTAATGCTCCTAAACATTATCCTGGTCGATTGTCTCGCACGATTTTAGTGCGTGCAGACGGGGCTAGTGTCGATGGACGATAAACGAGAACATTTGGTGAAGACACGGGCTCGTTGTAGTAGCCAAGGAGCGACAAAATGGTCGTGTGAAGCTCAGGGACCCCTTCATGTCGACATTGAACGACGCATGGTGAGGTTCGGATGGTAGGGGTGCTCTCGTCAAATCCGAGGAACAAGAAAAGCATTGATGGAGCTCAACAGATCAGTCTGGTGTTGACGAAAAATCTGCATTGACGCAAACTATGTCAACTAACATGAATGTCTGAGAGATCTGCTTAGCTCCAATGCAGGTCCTGAACTTTGATGAGATGCGGGTGTGCCAGTTAGTTTGATCCTGCAACTGACAAGATAGATAAATATGTTGACGACCAAAAAGCCGATCGGCTGACAAGCCGATGTAGATACTAGCCGATGTCAATAGGGTTTTAAACAATCGACTATATGTCCAATATAGATTCTAACACTTGGATAAATAATGATATAAAGGCAATCGGTTGATGATAATATAATAAGATAATGAACCAATCGATCAATATTGATATAGAATATTAGATGTAAGTTAGATGGTTAAAACATACATCGCCCGGAAGTCCGATGTTATTAAATCCAAATGATTTGATAATCAATGAAACATTTGCTGTAATCGACTAAAACCAACTTGTATATAATCCTTATAAGTCGATGCAACATTTAGATAGCTCATTGGTTAAAACCCCGATGAAACAATGATTGATGCCTACTGGCTTAAATAAATCTAACTTACAACCACAACCCAATAGGTCGAACCCAATCGATGCAGCATAAGGTTGATAATTGCCTGATAGATTTAAGAAAGCCGATATGACACCGATCAAAGTGGTCATGCATTAAATTTAACTAAAACAGTGAAACCATCAAAGAAAAATTTAACACATCAGATAAGATCGGCTAACCCTGCAATGAAACATTAGTGTAAAACTATCGGGTTAACAAGACGTAGATTATCAATAACAATTTAGTAGGTCGGACATAACCGATGCAACACAAGATTGTATATGATAATCTAATACTCAATGAGCTGATAAATCTGTCTAATGTGATGAATATAACGAATCTATCTAAAACAATATTGTGATTGTAGAGATATATCAACTAAGCTAGAAGATCAAACCTAACTAAGACAATCCCAACTAAACCGATGTGTCTCTAAACACAATGCAATTAAAGATAGAATTAAGATATCAAGTAGGCAAAGATACCGACTGAACTAGAGCAATCTACGAGATCGAAGCGATGCAGCTTTGAACAACACCAATATAGCCGATACAATTGCCAGGATCAGCGAAACTTAGGGCTTACCCCTTTGTCAGAGATCGAAGCCGATGCAGCCTTGCGTCAGATGCCAGGTTCCGCCGGTAGTAAAAAAACCTCAAAAAAGAGGGTGACGATGCGTCGAGAGTAGTTGTATTGATCAAGAGATAATTTACAGGGACCCTGGTGTACATATTTATACCCATAGACCGATAAGAGTCCTAATTGGACATGACTCACACTTTCAGAAAAGATACAAGTCCCGATCGGACACTAAACACACTTTTCTAAATATAAAACTTGCCAAATTAATAGAAAAATTAAGTTGTCATGCCGTGGTCTTCACGATTCCTTCTTGAATTTGGTCTCTCCTGGATAAATTTCCATCGGTTATTTGACCTCTTTCCTTAACCGAATCCACTAAAGAATCTTACCATATTTGGTGTTCATCTAGATAACAATGATAGAGGGCGAGACAATGTCCCAAGCGTTCTACCGATGCTGAATAAGAAACGGGTTGACAATAACACCAACACATTGAGAGGCCAGAGCATGTGGTTATGGAGTGAAAAGAGGCACCGCTTTTTATAGGGGAGAGGGAAAGGGTGACCCGAGCCAATTCAATCGGTGGAGAGCAAAAACCATTATGGCCATTAATGAATGGTGAATAGCCCTTGATTGACGACAGTGACAGAGAAAGAAGAGTGGGAGAAAGGAGCCATATTGAGTCAAGTCTGCATGGGAGACCCTCCAAAACAATGTCTAACATGGTTATGGTAGAAAAATAACCTATTCCTATACTATACTCCTTTTGTCCTACTATAAATGAGGCCCCGCTGTCCAAATTCATAGTCCTATGATATGTCACATCATGTATTGGACGCATTTATATTGTGACGGAAGGAGTAATTGTGAGTCACTGACATATAGGACCATGGCAAAGAGACTTAAACTGCTAGTGCAGGTATGGTGCTTCCGACTGTGGCTGGAGGTGGGAGGAAGAGCTGACATCTGGGCCTGCTCTGTCAATGAAGCGGACAAGGTTGGCTTTCCGGTTAGGCCGGCCCGACGGAGAAAATTGCATATCTACCATCGCATAAGATGGGATTCACTAAAATGCCACTGCTTAAATGGGCTTCGCTAGAATATCTTCCTTAACCAGAGTATCTTTGTCAAAATGCTATCCCGAACAAAAAACAAGAAAGTTAAAGTTTGAAGTTAAAGAAAAGAACAGGTCCTTAGATAATATAGGCAATAACAAAATGCCCTCCAAAGACCATGTTAATGTAAAATGACTAGAATTCTAGCGATTCAAATCCATGCGTATTCATTTCATTTTCACGTAGGACAGTTCTCAATTCCTATGAAAATCTCCGGTTTTCTCAAGCTTAGCTAAAACGGGGTCAATTATCATTGTTTGATATTTTAGAGAGTCATTTATAAAAAAATTAATAGGCTTATATTGGAAAATTAAGAGTATTGTGAAAAAGCTATGAGGTCGGTCTCCCCACAACTTGGATGTGGTTCCACCGCTAGCGGCGCCTATTTTCTAGTTATTTCAATTTGAGTATAAATTAGTACCACTACAAATATGTAGTGATCAAACTATCACAAGATTACAAGGTTTAGAATCAAAATTATCAGGAAACTACATAAATTTTAAGAGTACATCCATACAAGTATCGTGTTGATGAAGTTTTAAATGTTGTGATTTTGAGTGATGCTTACATAATTTATAGTTGTGCAATATTATGGCCCCACATGGGAGAATTTTTTTTTATTTTTACATTTTTTATTGAAATATTTAAAAAATATTTTTTCCAAAAATTTATAAATCTAAACGCCTCACGCCCTCTAGGAGGGCGTTTGTTTAAAAATCTCTCTTTCAAAGGGCGTTAAGGGGTCTAAATGTAAATTTTTTATTTGTATTCGAACCCTTTTGGCTGGTTTTAATTGCTTAAAAACTAGTAATGCTTATTTGACACTTCAAATGATTTTCAATGAAAAAATAATAAACTACAAAATTGTAGATCTCATTAAGATTTACAACTTTTATATAAAATTTGTCTCCATCTGATGTCATTTGAAATGTAGATTAGAGATTTTGTTAAAATAGGTTTGAAAATTTATAATAAATATTTGGGCATCTAAACAATCTTAAATAAAAAATTTGTTAACTACAAGTTGTAGATGATATAAAGTTTGATTTCATAGGACTTTATATGATATATTTTAAAATTACAAAATCATAAAGTTAACCAACTCTACTGAAAAATTTATATTTAGGTCCCTTAACGCCTTCTAGAAGGGAATTTTTTTAAAAAATCCCTCTAGGAGGGCGTGAAGTGTCTAGATTTGTAAATTTTTGAAATTTTTTTTGTAAATATTTTAATAAAAAAATGTAAAAATAAAAAAAAATTCCCACATGAAAAGCTTATCGCAAATGCATCATCTGTCAGTGAAGAGGTCAAGGCCGGCTTCCCAGTTGGGCCGGCCCAGCGGGCCGAAGGGCCATCTGTACATGTCGGCCTGGCTTGTTGACCGGTTCGAAACCCTAATTCCTGTATAATCCTAGTCGGAGTACACTTCCTCCCCGCAGCCGCCATCACCACCCATAATATAATTGACGCCATAGGTCTAGCAAAAGCTCCACCTCTTCTTCATCGCTCGATATCGATAGAGGTGGCCAAACGGGCGGCCCGGCCCGGCACGGCACAGGCACGGGTTCAGCACGGCCCGTTTCGGCACGGCTCATGAAACGGGCCGTGCCGTTCCGGCCCACGTGCCGAGCCGCCGGCCCAAGCACGGCCCGTGGATGGCCGGGCCGTGCCCGTGCCGGCACGGCATGCGTGTGGCCCGCCGTGTCAGTACGGGCCCGTGAATGGAAAATGGGCCGTGGACGGGGCACGGTTGGCCCAGGAACCGAAATGGCGCGGAGGGATGCGATGCGGACTTGCGGAGGTGGCTGGCGGGCTGGGCCATCGGCTAGGAGGGGTGCTCAACGGACTTGCGGAGGCGGCTGGCGGGCTGGGCCGTCGGTTGGGAGGGATGAGATACGGACTTGCAGAGGGATGACATGCGGACTTACTACAGTAGCCGTGCCGTGCCGTGCCGGCCCGCGGGCTCGGCCGGCGGCCCAAGCACGGCACGGCTACTCGTGCCGTGCCGGCACGGCCCGTTACTGTAGCAGGCCGTGCCGGCTACAGGTTCCGCCGTGCCTCGGGCCGCCCGTTTGGCCACCTCTAGATATCGATAGGTAGCAGAAATCATCAGGGGAACCGGTTTCGTCATGTCCACGCCAACTACTTTGGTCGCCGCCTCCAGCCATCGCCGTCGGCGACGGCGTGGATCCACACCGGCGGCACCGGAGGGGGTGCCGGGGTGGATCCTTCTGAACAGCGGAGCCCACAACGGCAGGCGCCCCAATGCCACCACCGCCGTCGGCGAGGCGAGGGACAACCTGACGATAGAGGTGTCCTTCTCGCCGGCGCAGCCGCCGCGCCCCTCCAACCTCTTGGTATATTGCCCAGGCGTCCGCTACCCCCGCGAATCCGAGATCCTCTTCACGGCCCAAGATCTGCTGCTGCTGCGTGTCCCGGTCGCCGCCGGGGCTGCACCGAGCTGCATCAGCTTCAAGGACTGCGATTACCTCATCTACCGTGCCGCCGCCGGCGACAGCAAGCGCCCGTCGCTCACGCTGCTTCCGAATCCCAAGCCCAACTTCTTCCACGACGGGGATGTCGGCATCCTTCCCCGAGGCGGGGACAACTACACGGTCGCGGCGCTGGTTGCCAGGTCCAGGGAGCACGAGTACATGCTCTACCGCTTCGACTCCGACGCCGGGAGGTGGACCACCAAGACGGTGTGGATGGACGCCCCGCGGAGGCCTTTCCCTGTGAAAATCCCCATCAACGCAAGACGGCTCAACCACCACATCACCACCACCACCATCACGCTCGGCGGCGAGGACGGCGCCATGGGCTGGGTCGATCTCTGGACGGGAATCCTCATCTACGACCTCCTCCGCGACGACGACGACCAAGACCGGCCAACGCTCCGCCACATGCCGCTGCCGCTGCCGATGCACGCCATCACCTGCAACTACGGGATGGGTGACAAGCTAGCCTTAGGCTGCCCACGCTCTCTCCGTGGCATCGCCTCTGTCACGAGGCGCGGCAAGGCCTGCCTCAAGCTCGCCGGCGTGCATGTCACCGGAGAGCGCCTTCCCTACATGGACATTGAAACCCAGCTGCCAGTGTTCGCTGTTGACGACTGGACTGTCACGACATGGAGCAATGACAAGATGAACGGCTATTTTGAGGACTGGCAGGAGGATTTCACGATTCGCGGTTCCGAGGTCAGGATCAGCAACGCCGTGCGCTCAGATCTGCTGAGATCTGGGTTGCTGCACCGTAAACCATCACGGGATGGCGATGAGGCTACGGTGGAGCTGGCTTTGCAGAATCTCTGGGTGTCTCATCCCACCCCCAGCCTAAATGGTGAAGAAGATGTCATCTACCTGTTGGCCAAGCCAAAGTGCTTCCACCCCAAGGCGTGGGTTCTTGCTCTCGACACGAGGAGCAGCACGCTGCTAGGCGTGGTTGAGTTTGGCACTGAAACCGCACCATCTGTAGGTGTCACGTATCGCCCCAGTACTATATCCAAGTACATGAGTCTGGCGACTTCTCCAGGTAATTGCCATGTTATAGCAGCAAATGCCTCGTTCCCTTGCAAGAAGTGAAATTTCTCTACTGGCAAAACTGACTAGCGAGATATCTTAGTGAGAAAAACCAGTCTCTTTCAGTGACCTGTCTGTGGACAAAGACTTTTCTTTTGTCTTATAGCTATACATTTCGAGATTGGGGGATTGATGCCTAATCGGAAATCACATCGGTATCATGCCCTCTGTTTACATGCTCTTAATTCAGTTGTCTTTTGTTCTTCGCCTCTTAACCTGCCATATGTAGACTCATATGCATGTACTTTTCTGTGTAAGGAAATAAACTGGCATCGTGTGGGTAAATGAGGTAGATATATCATATGTAAGTCCAACCACACATCCATGCATGAGACCGAGATCATATAGACATGTATGCTCCCTATGTACCTAAATCATATAGATTTGTTCTGCTTGAACCAGTTTAGTTGCCTTGTTGTATATTAATAGAAAAAAATTACTCATTTGATGCAGTGATGCTTGAATCATTTTAGTTGCCTTGTATATTAATAGAAAAACTACTCATTTGATGCAGTGACTGGGAGAACTTAAGGCTGCTGCTGATAATCACTGCGTCAAGATGGTATGCCTGTTTGGAGACTAAACAAATGGCAGCATGAGGTGATGCATTGAAGATTAAGACTGAATGATGTTTTAAACATCTATAGATGTTTACAGGGGTCCTGCAATTTTGCATTTGGGGGCAAGAAACGTGTTTGTTTCCCTGCGCTGGTGGTTATTTATGTAAATTTCTCTAGTTGGAACAAACAGCCAGCGGCTTGTCGATCTGTTAATAACTTATGAAGCATCATCATCATCTCATAAAAACTTCTAATGGGATTTTATATTCGTGACTCTATCACGCACTTTGATTTCGGTGAAAAGAGAAACTCAGAAAACTGCCCTAAACTCAACTCTGCTTTTGTTCTTGCTCTGCTCTGTTGTTCTTGCGGGTTTCGCTACAGCGCGCGTAGACACAGGGGTACTATATAAGTTTGCTACGCGTAGAGCACTCGCTCAGCCTACAAACTGCGTGCTAGGCTCGGCATTGACATGGGGAAACAGCTTTTGTATCCAATTTTGACATATACTCGTCTTCGGACACTTTTACAAGCCCGGAAATGCGATCACTGATTTGATGCAGTTGCTGAATCTGCTGGGGTGGGATTTCCATTTCAAATCTATCATGTATTTATGGGCTTGCATCTACGCTTCAGCCACATTTTCCCTATTAATCCTGTCTGTCAAGCTCAGTTTCTTCCTTTAACTAAAAAGAAAGAAAGAAAAATAAAACCCAACAACATTCTTGAAGGCCTGTGAGTTGGTTTAGGCGTGGGCGTGAAACCTGAAGAGGCTTTGCAACTGCCATATTGGTGATGGCCGTAGGAACAATGTATGGCCTTACGGCGGGAGCTGGATGCTTTGGGGGAGATGATGTTTATAATCCTCCAAGGAGGCACATATATTTCTCTTATGCAGTTTTGATCAATGCACTTACGTTGGAACCTCGACCATTTGCTAAGCATGGAATCTAATAAGAATATAGGAATAATTTTCCTCACGTTGTCACTGCGTAAGATACAGTGAGCAGTGTTTCCTATGATAAGATATAATGATCTCCAAAACAACTGAGCAGCAAAAAAATAGTACTAACAGAGCAGTGTATCCTAAGATAGCACTATCAGTAGCTATATGCATTTGAACAAGCAAGCGCTGAGACTAAATTGTGTGCAGATTTCAGTGATTAGAATCCATCGGCCACCGAATAAGTACTGGTCTGCATGCCCTCTGCAATCAATAAGTTCATTACTTTTGTTCCTAGAAAAACATAGTGGAGTACAAGCTAGTAGCCTTGTCAGTGTCTCAGTGAAGATCAACAATATAGTAAGAGAGGAAGAGGAAACCACCGTGCCATTTCAGTTTTAGTCCCCCCTTCCTCAGGTACTACCAGCTGCTAGTGCTGAGACCTTGATCTAGTAGTACTATATAGTTTGCATCTGCCATTCTAGCCAGTGACGATGCGCGCGAGACGCTGTTAACACAAAAATTAAGGAAAATGCCAGCTCCCACGAGCCTCAAATGCTCCAGCATAGGAAGATTGCCGAGCTACTGGCCAACAAACAAAAAAAAACTGATATAAAACCTCAGGATCTGCTTTGGCGTCAGCTGCATTGACACAAAAAACGTTTCCGTCAGATAACATGAAAAAACGAAACCTGAAAAAGAAACGGCAGTAAATGAAGATTTGGTTAGCATGCAAGAAACTTGAGATAAACATTACAATTAGCAACCTCTATCCCCCCACCCCTCTCAAAGGGGAGCAGTTATTGTAATATTAAAAAAATATTTAGATGTGTAAAATCATGTTCATTCGGGTAAAAAGGTATGTCGCAAGTGAATGGACAGGTAGGCAATATCATCCTCCAGTATCCCACAGTCTGGTTCCCAGTTGATCTGGTGGCAAATCCTTCCTTTTGACTTCCTAATACAACTATAGGCTACACTGGGCACCATCTATTAGTAACCAAAATAATCTACAGAGAGAAACCAAGACACAGCCAGGGGGTTAAAAAGAACCAGGTTACCAACTATCAACCAAAATATATACAGAACTTCTACCCTCCAAACAACTAATTGGTCACCATGGGCAGTGAAATACCAGATTACTGAACTTAAACCACTTAATTCTTAAAGACAAAAAAATTGAATTAAAGAATTTAAATATCTAAAAAAACCCACTTTCATGTCTTATTCAGCATTTAGTTAGCCATCCATATTTTGCTTCATCCATATGTGACATGCCAAATGCCGGTGGGGGCATGGCTGATTTGAGTCTTATTTCTAGTGGCTGCCAGGGATGAAATGTTAGCCTGCTCAATATCCTAATAAACTTCAGCTATGGTTCCTCCATTGCTGAAAATAGATAAAGAGAATATCTACTAGCTACCATGTGCGATGCTTGTTCATAACAGAATGAAATAAAAATAAGATAGTTAACTTTAGCTATGGTTCTTCACATCATACAAATTAGGAAGACGCTGGATTTAATTTGTAATGTTGAATGGTCAATTTGATTAATATGAAAATGTATAGGGAAATGTCACTATTTTGTATTATGACACCCATGTGAGCATGAATTTTCTTTTAAAAAACTGTCAATTAAAAATGAAACCATCACTTCATTTCCCATTCAGTAAAACTTACTCGGAGTCCTCGAACATCGTCCATGTTGTAGAAAACCTAAAAACAAGAGAGAATAGTTGTTAACAAGTACCAAACGACATGCTTTTAGAAAAAAAAAAGTAGCAAATAGATCTTACGGGCCATCGATATCGCAGTTGTTCACTATAAACAAAATTAATTGCGGCACAAAGTTTGAAAGATATTCCCCAATCATCAAAGCAGTAGTAACTATGTCCAGGACAGTCCCTTGGTCCTTCAGAGAATAAAAAAAAATAGTTAGTAGACTATTTGATAAGGGTATGTGAAAATTTCCAGAATGAACAAAGTGTTTTCAGGAAGAGACAAGGTTAAAGCGAGGCTGGATCATTAGTTCAGTAAAATAATAGGACGACTACAAAGACAAACAAATTTAGTCAAGAAAAAAGCTCAAGAAAAGGTGAACTGAAAAGCATAATATAGGGATAAATGGTCATCCCTAACTCTGCAACTCTCTAAGAGAACTACAACTCTCCTTCAAAGTCACCACTAGCCCCCTCATCCCCACACACAAGCCACATTCTTCTCTAGACTATGAATGCAGTGATGGTAGTTCATTTGTGTCATCCTGGCACATCATCTGCTGCCTGTCCAGCCTATCGCTGACTCCCAGATTTTTCATCTTACTGAGCCAGATTTTTGGTGTTTGCAAGGGAATAGAGGAAAGATACAAGTGCACCAGATGCTTTTCATCAAGGAGCAATTAAAATTGGGTTGCTGCACATTTGTTTATAAGGAGGTATAGTTGCATCTTCGATTAAGTACCCCACAAACAAGCATAGGTGGAAAGGTTGGTGACTTGGATGAAATACAAAAAAATAATAAAAAAATAAACAGAAATATGTATTTACCTTTGTGTACCTATGGGCATGCTCAATAAAGTTTCTCAGATATTTTAGCAGAAACCAGTAGCCTATGTTAGTGGATAAACCTTGTATGTTTACATTTTTTGGCATCTTCAGTTTGCATTTCTGTTATGCATGCGCGAGCTCCGGATTGTGGAAGCCGTGCGAGTAGGGTCATGGCGCCAGAATAGCTGCGCATGGCCAATTTCAGCGGGACGTGCGCATGCCGTGAACTCGTGGGGATGAACGCGAGCAATCCGCGGTATGGGAGCGATTCCATCGCTGTGTTTTTCCCTCTATTGCATGTTTTTTCACTGCTACAAATAAGGAAGAGAAAACCGAAAAGCTGCAAGCAGTTCGCAGCGCCAAACTCCTCTGTTTTGTTCTGATCTTCGTGTTTTCAGACGGATACAGTGCTCCACAAAAGTGTTCGTCCAAAGTATCGCGTGTGTTCAGCTCGCCGATCCCTTGGGTAAATCCTAACAATTGGTATCAGAGCGAGGTTTAGGGCTTGGACGCGTGATCGTGCTCTAGAAGTCGCACTCATGCCTCGCCGTCGCTCGTCGTCCCTGACGGAGCGCACTCCATTTGGTTCCGGCGGCCGCGCCACGGGCAGCGGCGGGAACGACCGCGGGCTGGTGATACACCGCGTGGTCAAGGAGGCGGGAGGCTCGGCGAACTATCCGGTGCTCACGAAGACGAACTACAACGAATGGTCCCTCCTGATGAAGATCAAGCTCCAAGCTCGCTGCTTGTGGGGCGCCATCGATCCAGGAGGGGCCGGCATCGAGCTTCATGAAGACAGGATGGCGTTGGACGCCATCTGCAATGCCGTCCCCACCGAGATGATCTCGACGTTGGCGACCAAGGCGACGGCCAAGGCGGCATGGGAGTGCATCAAGACTCTGCGCGTCAGCAACGATCGCATCTGCAAGGCGAGCGCACAGAAGCTGCGTTCGGAGTACGAGGCGCTGGCGTTCCGCGACGGCGAGTCTGTGGAGGATTTTGCCATGCGGCTGAACACCATCGTCACGCAGCTGGCGACCTTGGGCGACCCCGAGCCGGACGACAAGGTCGTCGAGAAGTATCTTCGCGTCACGCGACCCAGGTTCTCCCAACTCGTTCTTTCCATTGAAACACTGCTTGACATCTCCACCCTGTCGCTGGAAGAGGTCACCGGCCGTCTTAAGGCTGCCGAGGACTCCGGCCAGAGCGCGCCGTCGTCCTCGCCAAGTGCCGGTGGTAAGCTGTACCTCACTGAGGAGGAATGGCTGGAACGCCACAAGAAGAGAGAGCAGGAGCGCAGGAGCAGTGGTGGTGGCAATGGCCGCGGCAAGCGTCGCGGCGGACAAGGACGAATCGGCGGCGGTGGCGGCGGAGGTACCGGGAACACGGACAGCGCTGGCTCTGGGCCGGCCCGCAGGACCGACAAGTGTCGCAACTGCGGTAAACTTGGCCACTGGGCCAAGAACTGCAGGAGCAAGCCCAAGCAGGAGGAGTAGGCCCACGTGGCCCAGGAGGACGACGAGCCCACGCTCATGCTCATGACTGGGGGCTGTGTCGATGAGGTCACGCAGGAGCATGCACCGCCGCCATATCAGTCCGCGCCAGGCCACGACCACGTCGAGCTGGAGGAGAAGAAGGTGTACGCCGCGCTGGACGACGCAGCGGACCACGACCACACGCACTGGATTCTCGACTCCGGCGCGTCCAACCACATGACGGAGTCGCGATCTGCCTTCTCCGACATTGACACCAAGATCACCGGCAACGTGCGGCTCGGGGACGGCTCGATCGTGCGCATCGGCAGCCGTGGGACAGTCCTGTTCGCATGTAAAAACGGTGAACATCGCATGCTCCACAACACGTACTACCTCCCGCGCCTCGCAGCCAACATCATCAGCGTCGGACAACTAGACGAGATCGGCTTCAAGGTGCTGGTTGAAGATGGCGTCATGCGCATCTGGGATGAGCAGCGGCGCCTGCTAGCCCGGATCAAGCGCAGCCCCGGCCGTCTCTACGTCCTGGACATCGACCTCGCTCGTCCGGTGTGCTTGGTGGCTCGCGCTGGAGAGGACGCATGGCGGTGGCACGCACGTTTTGGCCACATCAATTTCACTGCATTGCGCAAGATGGGGCGTGATGAACTGGTACGTGGTTTGCCTGTGCTGTCGCAGGTTGATCAAGTGTGCGAGGCTTGTCTCGCGGGAAAACATCGTCGAGCACCTTTCCCGCACCAGGTGCTACACCGCTCCACCGAGCCGCTCGCACTAGTCCATGGCGATCTCTGTGGGCCGATCACGCCGGCGACACCAAGCAGGAACCGCTACTTCCTCCTCCTCGTCGACGATTATAGCCGCTATATGTGGCTAGTGCTCCTCGCCACCAAGGATGGTGCTCCAGCAGCCATCAAACGCGTCCAGGCGGCAGCGGAACGGAAGAGCGGCCGTGAATTGCGAGCTCTCCGCACTGATCGCGGGGGAGAGTTCACGGCCAAGCACTTCACCGAGTACTGTGAAGAACTCGGGGTGCGGCGTGAGCTGACAGCGCCGTACTCGCCGCAACAGAATGGCGTCGTCGAGCGGCGGAATCAGTCCGTGGTGGGCACGGCACGAAGCATGCTTAAGGCGAAAGGACTCCCAGGTATGTTTTGGGGGGAGGCAGTGAACACGGCTGTGTATTTGTTGAACAGGAGCTCATCCAAGAGCATTGGCGGCAAGACCCCATACGAGCTCTGGAATGGAGTCCCACCAGCCGTGCACCACCTGCGCACGTTCGGGTGTGTGGCACATGTGAAGGTCACGGCGCCGAACGTGAAGAAGCTGGACGACCGAAGCCGGCCGATGTTCTTCGTCGGCTATGAGCCCGGCTCCAAGGCGTACCATGTCTATGACCCGGCGACACGGCGCGTCCACGTTTCCCGCGACGTGGTGTTCGATGAGGAAGCGCAGTGGAATTGGGGTGGCGAGGCGGTCGCCGACGTCGACACCGACTTCACCATTGAGTACACGACAGTGTACCACCCAGCGACGACGGCCCCAACGCAAATCGGCACGGAGCACGGGGGAACTCCGGCCTCGCCGCGCTCGCCTGCATCAAGCTCGACTCCGCCAACTCCGCTCGTGGCCGAAGAGCCGCCCGTGGAGTTCGCCTCTCCTCCGCCTGACGTGGAGGATGACCTCGACGCAGACCATGATGATGCGCCACTCCGTTTCCATCGCATTGACGACGTGCTTGGGCCGGTGACGACGCCGGGATAGGCCGTCCGCGAGCTGAGCGAGGAGCTGCTCACGGTAACAGCGGAGGAACCGGCGTCGTTTGCTGAAGCAGAGAAGCACAGCTGCTGGCGGCAGGCGATGATCGAAGAGATGCGTTCCATCGAGGCGAACAAGACCTGGCGGCTCGCTGATCCACCGGCACGCCAACGCCTGATCGGACTCAAGTGGGTCTATAAGGCCAAGAAGGACGCCGCCGACAACATCACCAAGTACAAGGCACGCCTGGTCGCGAAGGGATAAGTGCAGCGGCAGGGCATCGACTTCGACGTGGTGTTCGCATCGGTGGCGCGGCTCGAGTCCGTTCGCTTGCTGCTGGCGCATGCAGCGTGCGAGGGCTGGGCCGTGCACCACATGGACGTCAAATCGGCGTTCTTGAACGGCGAACTTCTGGAAGAGGTGTACGTCGCGCAGCCGCCGGGATTCGTCGTCGACGGACAGGAGCACAGAGTGCTGCGCCTTGACAAGGCGCTCTACGGGTTGCGTCAGGCACCGCGCGCTTGGTACGCCAAGCTCCACGCGTCGCTGCTGGCGCTCGGTTTTCACCGGAGTGATTCGGAACACGCCGTGTACATGCGTAACACGGGCGTGCATTGTCTGGTGGTCGGAGTGTACGTCGACGACCTCATCATCACGGGCGGTCACTCCGGCGAGCTCATGCAGTTCAAGGAGCAGATGAATGTCACTTTTCAGATGAGCGATCTCGGGCTGTTGAAGTATTATCTTGGCCTGGAGGTGAACCAGTCTGAGGAGGGGATCATGGTGTGCCAGAGCGCCTACGCTCAGAAGATCCTTGAGGTGGCTGGCATGGCCGAAAGCAATCCGAGCCTGACTCCCATGGAGACGCGTCTGAAATTGAGTAAGTCGAGTACTGCTCCAGCTGTTGATGCCACTGATTATCGGCGAATTGTGGGCTCATGCGCTATCTGGTGAATTCGAGACCGGATTTGGCGTACGCGGTGGGTTATGTCAGCAGGTTCATGGAGAAACCCACCGTCGAACACTTGGCGGCCGTGAAACGTGTACTGCGATACATCGCTGGCACCATCGGCTATGGCTGCCATTACCGGAGGAAGAAGGAGGTTGCAAGTCTCGTCGGCTACAGCGACAGTGATCTCGCCGGCGACCTCGACACTCGCAAGAGCACCTCCGGCGTCTTCTTCTTCCTCGGCGACAACTTGATCACCTGGCAGTCGCAGAAACAGAAGGTCGTGGCATTATCGTCCTGCGAAGCTGAGTACATCGCAGCGACAACTGCGGCTTGCCAAGGCGTGTGGCTGGCATGTCTCCTTGCTGAGCTCCGGGGAGAGGAGGCCGACGCTGTCACATTAAAGATTGACAACCAATCCGCAATTATGCTCAGTAGGAACCCTGTCTTTCATGATCGCAGTAAACATATAGACACGAGATATCACTACATCAGGGAGTGCATCGAGGAGGGCAGGGTGAAGGTCGAGTTCATCGGCACTGATGGGCAGCTGGCAGATATTCTGACGAAGGCACTCGGGCGCGACAGATTTGTCGAGCTTCGTTCTCGAATTGGCCTCGTCGAAATCAAAACTCCATGCAAGGTTTAGGGGGAGATTTGTTAGTGGATAAATCTTGTATGTTTACATTTTTTGGCATCTTCAGTTTGCATTTCTGTTATGCATGCGTGAGCTCCGGATTGTGGAAGCTGTGCGAGTAGGGTCATGGCGCCAGAATAGCTGCGCATGGCCAATTTCAGCGGGACGTGCGCATGCCGTGAACTCGTGGGGATGAACGCGAGCAATCCGCGGTGTGGGAGCGATTCCATCGCTGTGTTTTTCCCTCTATTGCATGTTTTTTCACTGCTACAAATAAGGAAGAGAAAACCGAAAAGCTGCAAGCAGTTCGCAGCGCCAAACTCCTCTGTTTTGTTCTGATCTTCGCGTTTTCAGACGGATACAGTGCTCCACAAAAGTGTTTGTCCAAAGTATCGTGTGTGTTCAGCTTGCCAATCGCTTGGGTAAATCCTAACAGCCTAACTCATAAACTTCCACAATGAAATGCCAATAGACATTTGAAAATGGTATGCCAAGGATTTTCACACTTGTTCTCCACTCTATTTGAAGGGTCTCTTGAACTTGTAATGGCTTATACACAGGGTCGTGCAGTTTGCGCAGTGAATCACAGTCTCTGTACAGATGGCATATCAAAGTACAAAGAGCAGCTGGAGACATGAAAGCTGGATGACAGCCCAAAAACCTTTGAAACTTCTCTAGCTTCTCACGCGCATCAGGTTCAGGGTCTTCCATACAATTATCCTTGAATTGTAGAAAGTAATAGGGAAGCACTTTCTTCTTTTCACCAGAAACTGAATCAATTTCATCATGCTCGTAGAATGGAAAAATAATCTCAAAGAAGTTTTTGAAGTCAGCTTTCATTCCTTCCTTGGTGGTGGTATCATTTGGCACTTCTGTTATAACAAAATCTTTCCCATCGTTCCTCACTTTCATATGCTCTGCCTTCCATTTTCCATTCCAACACAGGCCCTTCTTATGCATGCCAATAATATATTTCAGAAACCCTCTCCCCATCCTCCGTCCAAGTCTTGCTGTACTTTTGCTGACTACCTTTTGATAAAGCTCGTGAAATTCTATCAATTTACTTCGATTTTCTTCAGCAAAATCGACAAATGAGCGATACCTGTACACAAAATATGATTACAATTAGAATGTCTTCTGTCACACAAAAAATAAAAATATAGAACAAACATTAAAAGATAGATAGTTGTGGCTGCAATAAAAAATGCTTCTAGTACACAAAAAACAAAGGCTATAAAAAAAATCAACCAACCTTTGTGGGACACCATGGAATTTTAATTCAGCCTCCTCAGCTTTCTTTTTGCTGACACCATTTGCTTCCAAATAATGTGCCACGCAACCTTTTAAATCTTTGTGAACACTAAAAAAAGTAAAATGTAAAGAAATCAAACTCTGATACAGCAAGTTTCAGGGCACGTAGAATAGCGTAAGAGCAGATGTACCTATCATACTGATCACGGATAAGCACTGCAAGCTCTTCGCAGCTGCGGTGAATGTCAGAATAGTGAATGGACAACTCAAAACTATTTCGATGCTTCATCGCTTGAACTTCCCCTTCGAAATAAGGTGTTTCACTCTTTCCATTACAGTCAAACCTAAAGAATGCAAAACTAGGGAATTAACTCACAAAGAATCAGAAGTTCAAGGAACAAATCACAAAGAAGTTTAAAAAAAACAGAACACATGAAATGTGCTTACTCAGAAAGGAACTTCATGAATCTTGTGAAAACCTATGATTCAGGTTCCGGGATAGACTCAATGTTTTGTTTGTGCTCATGTAGTGGAGCATCATTACATTGTGTTGATTCAAGTGGCAGAGCTCCAGGAGTATTATCATCGACCTCATGAACAATTTTCTTCATCCTGTGATTTGCTTTTTTGGTTGCTTGCCTGGAAGGAAATTAAATAGTGACAGTTTTGAGTACATTCTTTATGATAAAGAAGAACTAAGTTTAAATAAAGTAAATGCATTTACTTTTCCTTCTTGATTCTTTCCATTTCAATCCTCTTCAGAAGCTCATCCTCATGCTTATTTGCTTCTGCAGTCTTTCTGGCAAATAGCACTTCTCCATTCTTGGTCCATTTCTCCTCAGCAGATTCCCTTTCACGAATTAACTCTGCAGCGTCTTCTTTGTCTTTTTTCATAACCTCATCAACAGATATGGCTTTATCATTTATGTTTTCTACGATTCGCGTCAAATACTCAAACTTATTTGGAAGATAAATTGATTCAACCTGTTGTGTCATTTTATTTATAGTCAGATAATAAAAGAGAAGAACACTAATAAATATAATGTTCCAGAGGTGCAGGTAGCAGCAAAAACTTACTCCTTCCTCATCTTCATCCTTGATAGGATGGAAATCACCCGTCACAAAGAAATTATCCCCATCCAACTAAAGTTCAAAAAAAATCAAATAATAAATACTAAGTCATCTGAAAGAAAGGAAGTTATTGCTCAAAGAAAGCAGGTTTTGCAATCGTTATCATATGACTTACATTTTCCAAGATTTGCCATACAGCATTAGGGTGGCTCGTCCATATAGCAGAGTCCGTCTGTAAAGCATGTAAGGTTCCACTATGCTACAAAGAAACAGCGAAAATTAAAAAAAATAAACATATGAATAGCTACTGACAAACATAAATATAAAGAATAAGAGGTACATATCAAGTGCATTAGCTGAAAATGACCATTCATATACAGGACTTTCAATTCTTGCTCTTCAAACATGCAGCGTCGCAAGCATGACAGTCTACAAATTTTGATAAAACAAGGTCCCAACATAGTAACTAATAGGAAGGTGTCTTTAACCTTAATGCACAGAAAAAAACACACATACCCATGTGATGTCAGCTGCATCTTGGTGTTTTCCATAAAATCCTTAATCAGACCACCTATAAATTAATATTAGCATTATAATTATAGCACACAGAAAAATATAATAACATTTTCAACGTAAAACAAACATATGATATATATATATATATAACTTATTAAAATATATTCAATATTCAATGTAATATTTAATAAAATTAATTTCGTGTTGTAGATGTTACTAAATTTTTCTATAAATATGGTCAAACATAAAAAATGTTTAATTAAAAAAAAGTCAATATGACTTATAATATAAAAACGAGGGAGTACAAGTTATAGCCTATGCACGTGCGTAGCGATCCTTCGGCTCAGCTCTCGGTTTAATAACGAGTTGGCTCGTTCTGTTTGCGAGCCGATAATAGTTCAATTTCAGTGTAAGAACATATATAGATGAGAGGTCGGTTGAGTACTTTTGCTAATGACAAACACTATATAAATTATACCGACGAGTGTGCACAAAGGGCGTCAATAAACACAAAGAAATCAAATGTTCTGACACCGATCATCATGAATTTTACTGATATGATGTCACCTGTTTTTTTCTTCTTCTTTTCCAAGTGTTAGTATGTATGGATCGATCTGAAAAGGGTGAGGAATGCGTGCGACCATAGGGATCTTGCGAACGTGCGAGCAGGCCATGCATGCTACTTATCTGCTATTCCTATATAAATAGCCCTGATTCATCAAAAACATCACAGCTGGATTGTTGTCCATCTTAGATATCAGCCATTAGATACAGTTGGAAGGCTACTATGTTTGGCCTTTTCTCATATTAACTGTTGCCTCAATCAGGGACGGAGCCAGCGCCCGGGCGGGACGGGCTCGAGCCCCCCCTTACTGCTATCCCGTACGCAGAGTCCCTGAAGCCCCACCTTCATTTTCATGCGTAGACATACAGGAAAAGACAGGACTGAGATCGTTTGGAGGAGAAGATGGGCTGTATTTACTTATTGGGCTAACAAATTATAAAGACAAGGCAAGCATTGTATTGTCAAAAGCCTAAAGGGAAGAAACTCTATTCTATTCTACTATCCTAGTTAAGTCGCTGTAGACTGTTCAGCCCATCCTAAATTTTTTCCTGACTTCGTCCCTGGCCTCAATAAAACAAAATGATTCTCATTTATACATCCTGTTGATTGCTCTTTATTTGATTAAGTAATGACACCATTTTATTGCTTAGAAAAACCGTCAAGTAAACACTCACTCTACGAAAATTGGTCTCTTTCCCATTACAATGCTCTCTAACAGCAATAACTCTTGACAATTTTCAGCCAAAAATCCACATCCATGGCTCCCATGCCCACATTGTAGTTTTACATACGGTTTTGGTGTCATCCCCACCTTTTCATGCCCTGCTCAGATCGACGTCCCCAGCGTGGTCGGTGGATTCCATCACCATCGTTGGAGAGATCATCTGGTCTCTCAATTTCTACCTACAATGCCATCATTATTGTGGTGGTGATGTATTTTGCTTGGCCTGAAGTAAGGTATGCATCTTTCTTACTTTATTTTCTGTTAATCCCTTTTTGGTGTATGCAAAATTGTTTTATGGTATTCACTTGATATAAGTTACAATATATTCGTCGATACTATTTAGTTAATATCACTAATATATTTTTTCTCAATAATATGCCTCCATCTGGCCCGTCTATAATTTTTGTGCACTCATTTTTAGGCATTTTTCTTTGTGAATATATGATTATGAGTCCCAACTTCAAAGTATATAATATATATCATCTACTTGATTTTTTTTGCCAAAGTTACACGGCAAAATTGTTTAAGTACGGCGCTCTCGATTATATTGCTTTTAAATTAAGTTATATAATTAACTTATTTGATTCAAGCTTCATTCTGCAGATTTCACAAGATTCCACTTTGGTCATCCCCATCTTCATTCTTGACAAGGTGATTAAGATGAAACTAACTATATATGCACCTTTTATCTCCAATTGATTTCATCACCACTTGGTGCTATGATGTCTATATTTCTCCCAAGAACAATTTCTACAATTTGAAAGCATTACTGGGATTGAGATAAGTTCTATCAATGACATTATTATCTTTTCTAATGTTCTCAATAATTTTGCATCAAGAACTTTAACACAGTTCATCACTTTGCTTCACTTTACACATATATATGTTCTAAATCTATCGTACTATTTAACTTTGATGTCGGTGTGCCACATGAACAGATAATAGTCAGGAGAATATTAAAACAATAGAAGACTACTCGTAGTGAGAATATAACCGGAAGGGTTAACTCTACTACCAGTACTTTAAGTATCACCACAAGCTCTTAAAAAAAAATCAGAGTGATATTCTTGTTACTGATGGTTTTTTATTGGAACTAGCACTGACCCTCAGGCTTCATTCGGCAGAGCAAGTTCAGCTAAAAATTAATTTTCCTCGTTTACTGTGAATACGTTTTTTTAATAGTTAAACGATGTGTTTTTTTAAAAAAATTTATCTAAAAGTTTTTAAAAAAATAATATTAATTTATTTTTTAAGTTTGTAATAACTAATATGTAATTAATCGCTAATGAGATAGCTTCTTTTGCGTGAGCTCACCCATCTATCTCTTCTGAACGGAACCTTAGTCCTGGCCTTGAAATGTTTTATTGAATGTACTTTTTTTCATTGGGAATCTACACTATCTTTAAATTATAACCCACAACAATCTAAAGCTTAATATGTAAAGATGACACATCATCATCTATTAACAATTATTACATCTTAATACTCAAGCAAACATACTATATCATCCATATTTTATTATATTCTAAAGATTAAAAATATAAGTATATTAAATCATCTCACATAATTTATATAATATTTCAACATATATCTCTTCATCATTTTCTACAATATTCTATATACTTTATCTCTATTTAGTTAATATGTTCTATTTTCTCACATTAAACCATATCACGTTAATTATTTTTAGCATTTAGATAATTAATCCATAGTCCAAATTATTTCTTTTATTTTTTTATGAAGCCACATTATCTTACTTTTTAATTTTAGATTATTAATCTATATACTATTTAAATTATCATAAATCATATCAACTTAAATGGTTTATAGTCTTTTTCAATGGTCGATCAAAAATACAAATTCTATAAATTTACGTCGTCTAGGTATATTACACATTATTTTTGCTATTATCATACTAAACTTTCGTAGCAACGTATGGGTTTCATCTAATTGATATAAGGTGTTTGTACCAATCCATGCCCCATTTAATTAGCGCAAATATGAAAGGAAAATATTGCTTTGGTGGACTCGTCATGCATTGCACGAAAGTGAAGGGATGCAGTAATGCACTGCGTGCAAACAGTCCATGCGTATGCATGCACCGATTCATATACTTCACATAGAGAAACGAAAAGACACTAGGAGTACCAAATATATCGATCATTTTTAAACAACATAAAAAAATTAATCATTTGTGAATGGAGAGAGCAGTAGTTTATAAGATCTGTTAAAATTGGAATTGTGCGAGAGAGAGTTCTATCTTTATTGATCAATTGGCATTCACAATTTATACACAGAAAAGGGTGTCAACCATAGAGATGCGATGGTTTGGAACCATCATGTCGGTTCGACAGAGAGACGCCAAAGAGATCGCTCCTCTCTCTCCTTGATGGTTAGAATAGAAACTGCTATTCCTATTTTCCTGAGTGGATTAGATCACCCGTAGGTTTTTTGTTGGATCATGTGCTGATCTTGGTGATGAATAATTGTCAAAGATAAGTGTTTGTGATAATACGGAGTTGTGTTTTCAGACGATGAACAGTGGGTCCGGTCAGACCGGGCAGGCATGGCCGGTCAGACCGGAGGTATGCGAACGGTCAGACCGGCCGTCGCGCGGTCTGACTGGCAGAATCGGCAGAGGCTGAATCGGTTTCGAATTTGGATATTTCCTTCGTGGATTTGACTTTGAGTTGGTTTCTATACGTGTGGATACTGGTGTTATGCTAATGTGAGTCAAGTTGGGGATAACTTGCACTCGGATATGGAGTTTCTTTGTTGTTCACGTACAGGTGTTGCTTGAGGCCATGGAAGTATAGCCGGTGATGGATCGGGACTAGGCTTGGGAGAAGTTGAGGTCCAGACGGTCGAGGATATCATGCGGGATGCTTAGGCTAGAGAACAATGCATGTGGAGGTGAAGGTTTCCATATGGCGTACACGTGGTGTTGTATGCGTATGTAAAGCGGAGTCAAATTTGGTAGGAGTCCAAATTTGGATAGTGTTGAGTTTGTTGCTTGTATGGAAGGTTTCCTATGGGATTAGGACTTCTTGTATGAGTAGGATTCGTGGCTTGGGGCAGCCACGTTAAGGGTATAAATAAAGAGGGAGGGTGTGGCCTCCTTGGATCGTTTTTGAGTATATCGAGTTTTAGATCAAGCTTTTAGAGCTTGGAGTTAGGGTTTTGCTATTAGTCGAAGTTGTGGAGAGGAGTACTGTTGTTGCACTTTGTAAACACTAATTGATGCAATAAAGTCAAGAGATTTGATCTACATCTTCGTGCGTTTTTCTACCGGCGTTGTTCTGGATCTCGATGGTCAGACCGAAGTACTACGGGCGGTCTAACCGGCAAGAGGCAGCGGTCCAACCGACGACGCTACACCGGTCAGACCGGGGTGCTTGGGCGGTCAGACCAGCGGCTTAGGCTCGGTCAGACCGGCGGCGTTTTGACAGCAGCGGCGGCGGCGGCGATCTACATCGAAAAGAGGGTAACTTTAATTTTCGCTTAAAGTTTTTGGTTTTTGGTGTTACAACCATTCACCCCCTCTCTGGTTGGCTTAGTTAGTGGGATCAGAGCCTCGTTTTCTTCTTTAGATTTTTACCGATCTAAAGTTTTAACCATGGTGAACAATTTTACAACTAAGCCACATGTTTTCGATGGAGTTGATTTTTCTTATTGGTGTGACAAGATGCAATCTTACATCATGGCGGAAGATTATGATATTTGACTTAAGGTTGCTAATCCCTATGAGATTCCTGAACAAATTAATACTGCTGTTTTGAAAACTGAATTTGAAAATAATTGCAAAGCTCGAAATATTTTATTGAGTGGGATTTCTCGTTCGGATTTTGATCATGTGTCGCATTTTAAAACTGCCAATGAGATTTAGAACACTTTGCGTAATTTTCATCAAGGAACTTCCAACATTAAAGAATTGCGTAAAGATCTTTTCAAAAAGGATTACATAAAATTTGAGATGAAACCTGGAGAAGCTTTAGATGACTATCTTGCTAGATTCAACAAAATTTTAAGTAATCTTCTATCTGTTGATTCGGCTTATGATATTAATTATTCTCAATCTGAAGTTTCTCGCCACTTTTTGAATGGTCTTGATATGTCTATTTGGGAGATGAAAGTTACATCAATTCAAGAATCTGTTGATATGTCTTGTTTGACCTTGGATTCACTTTACACTAAACTCAAAACTCATGAGATGAATATTCTTTCTCGAAAAATTGATCCTAATGATTTGGTTTCTCCTTCGAGTTCATTGGATCTTGGTGCTTCTTCGTCAACTTCTACTACTCTTGCTTCTATTAATGTCATGTCCGATGATCAACTCGAACTATTCGAGGAGGAGGACTTGACTTTGGCTATTAACAAGCTGTCTCGAGCTTTGAACAATGTCAGGAACAGAAAGCGTGGAGGACCCATTCGATGCTTCGAGTGTGAAGAGCTTGGTCACATCAAGTTCAACTGTCCTAAACTTGGAAGAGGCAAGAAGGAAGACAATGATGACAAGCCCAAGAAATACAAAGCCCCCTAGAGGGTGTGGGATCATCGAATCATAGCTACAGCCATCGTCATTGAGAAGCAATCCAGGGGACTTTAAGACAAACTACTGTTTAGATCTCGTTGAGTTGTCCTCATCGGGGATCTCGATGGTATTTGATACTTTCGTTGTTCTCTATTGTAATCTCTGTGATTTCCATCATAATCCCATATAAACTGGAGTAGGGCTATTACCTTCTGAGGGGCCTGAACTAGTATAATCCTTGTCTTTGTGTGTGTTTGAACTCGTTTCGTATAGATCCTTGTACCAACGACCCTATACTCTACAAATACCGTAGTTGCGGTCTACACCGTTGACAACATCATCCTCCCCTTCTTCACGGAAAACTGTCTTCGGTTTTTTCATATGGTGCTCTTCGCGTAGTCCATTTAAATAACTTGTTTCTTCCAATCAAAACTAGAAAAACTCAAAGTAGCATAATTATCAATAATATAACTCTCTAGCATGCAATATTGATCTATGGCTACAAGAGGTTCGGAAACTGAACATATGTAAACACTGTGCACCAAACATACTCCTCTATCATTACATTTGCCAAAGATATGAAATATAGTATTGGTTGGACATGGCCACAGCAGCATATAATTTCTCCTTTAAATTATCGAACTCACAAAAGTCATCAAACAAAACATAGCCCAAAGTACTTAAAGAAGATAGAAATTTACGTTCTTCAACTTCATTAGTAATATGAACAATATGCTTAAAATCAACACATAAAGAACTAACACTAGAAATAACATGTTCATTCACTAGTTGTGGTATGGGTATAAGTAAAGCATTATTACACAACTCTTCTTTATCACAAGGAACAGCAAAAAAATCAACTTGTGACAAAGTAATATCAACAATTGGTTTCACTAATGGTTGCTCTACTATAGTATGAAAAGTGGACATGTGTATAGCAGTTTGAGAATATTCACCTTCATTTATCTCAGCACCAGTTATTTTACCTTGCAAATTTTCTTTAGACATCGTAGCTGCTTCATGTTTCTCCTCTTTCTTCTTAAGAGCATCCTTCTCCTCTTTTTGTTGAATGTTCTGAACTCCCTGCAAAACGTTAGTAATAAGTGACACAAAAGATTGTCCATCCAATGTTTTCACATTATCATTGCACAAGGATATAGGATATTAGATTTCATAACTTGGACAACAAGATCTTGTCATCTTTCGGTTGACCTATGATGTGAGCAATGGTTGTATCAATAGTCGTCATGGTCATATTATATGATATTCTCAATTAGCCTTACTAGTGATCAAACACTTTCTTTTGTCTTAGCAAGTTGGTTGATTACATTTTGGGATTAGGGGATTGATGCCTAATCGAAAATTACTTGTATCATATCCTTCTGTATGCATGCTCTTAATTTAGTTGTCTTTTATTCTTCGCCTCTTAACCTGCCATATGTAGTACTCATATGCATGTAGATTGGCCTTTCTATGTAAGGAAATAATTGAATCGGCATAGCTTACAAACATTTTAGTCAATTGTGGGTAAATGAGGAAGATATATCATATATAGTCCAACCTCACATACATGCATGAGGCCGAGATCATACAGAGATATATGCTCCATATGTACCGAGATCCTATAAAATCGTTTTGTTTGAATCAGTTTAGTTATCTTGTTGTATATTAATAGAAAATTTACTGATTTGATGCTGTGACTAGGAGAACTTAAGGTTGCTGCTGATCTGTCCGCTGGCCTGTCTGGAGACTAAACGACAGCATGAGGTGATGCATTGAAGGGTTCCGAACGCGCACAGTGCCGCGCAGTGTTTTTCCTCCCGCGCACGCTTTTCAAACTACTACACGGTGAACTTTTTTGCAAAAAGTTTCTATACAAAAGTTGCTTAAAAAAATCAAATTAATCCATTTTTGAAAAAAATTTTAGCTAATACTTAATTAATCACGCGCTAATGACCGCTCCGTTTTCCGTGTTTACTGTGCGCGTTCTGAACCTTCACTGCCGAACAGACCCTAAGACTGAATGATGTTTACAAGGGTCTTGCAATTTTGCATTTGGGACAAGAAATTGAACCGTGATGACATTAGGGACGCGATTCCCTACTGTGGTAGTTATTTATGTTAATTCTTCTAGTTGGAGCAGCCAGCAGGTTGTCGATCTATTTTACTAACTTTGACACACTTTGTCATCGGCCACTTTTAGAAGCCCTGAAATGCGATCACTGATTTGATGCAGTTGCTGAATCTGCTGAGGTGGGTTTCCACGACAAATCTATCATAGATGAGCTTGTTTATTTAAGCCTACTAATTAGTCCCTGTCCATGTATTTATTATATGGGCGCGTATCTAAGCTTCAGCCATATTTTCCCTATGAATCTTGTCTATCAAACTCTGTTCCTTGCAATGCTCATCTTGCAGGTTGCAGCAGAAAAGCAAAACCCAAAAACATTCTTGAAGGCGTGTGATTTAGTCCCATCGATGGAATATAAAGGATTATTATGAGTTTTTGCGGTGGCATATAAAGAATTCCATTCCACCCACCCCAAAAAAAAAAATAAGTAGCTTGAATATCGTAGTATGATGTAGTACAATAATAATAGTTCACCATCTGTCAGCCTGTCCCCTGTCTTGAAATACATATATTTTCCGGGAGAATAACAGAACGGTGTTTCCTGTGATAGAATTAATGTGTGCATTTGAATATTCAACTAACCGCCTGGATGGTTGCTTTTGGGCCTGTTTGGTAGAGCTCCAACTCCTAAATTTAGCTTCAGGAGTTGGGTCTGGAGTGGAGTTGTGGAGCAGCCTAAACCCAGCTCCACATCTCTAGTTCATTTTGTGAGAGCGCTCCACCCAACTCCGCTCCCAGTTGTGTGTAGAGCTCAGTGATCAGAACCCATTGGCCACCGAACCAACTGAATTCTGCTGCGTTCGTTGCCTCCGATTGGAGGGAAATTTTTCGCGCACGCAAAGCAAAACGATAAAGCTTGTTATCACATAAGTAATTAAATATTAATTGTTATCTATACCTAATATAAAAATAACTAAGGTTTTCGTTATTTTTTTTCGTCTGTCAAGAATGCGAATTAGACTTTCTGTTTCTTGTTGAGTTAAACGTGCGCTTGCGGGCTGAGACGGAGGAGAGAAGGGAGAAAAGTGGACCAAAAGGAAGGTTAATTAGACTTTAGGTTGCTTGTTAGGCTGAACCTGGCCTAAAGAGAAAGAGGAGAGATAAATTAAACTTTCGGTTGATTGCTGGGCCGAAGCTAGCCTAAAAAGAAAGGAGAGTTTTTATTTAGATTTTTATTTAAGTAAATATTGAAATGGTGTTTGTATTATTAAAATTAACAATTGACCTCTGAAAATTCCGAGAAAATTTCAAAGAGTGTAATTAATCATGAATAATTTAACAAAAATTAAATCTAGCCATATAATTTTATTTTTCACACTTATTTTACTTTACTCTACTTGTAAATTAATTTAATTCTACACCTACCTACTTAGAAATACCAACTATTTCGAAAAATTTGTATTTTAATTAATTACATAATGTAAATATTTCTTAACTTTTTTTAATTTTCTTTTCTTTTTTTCCCGTTGCAACGCACAGGCAGTTTTTCTAATAAACTTAAAAAATAGATTTATTTGATTTTTTAAATAACTTTTATATAGATTTTAAATTCTAAAAACCAGTAACTACAGAAT
The DNA here is from genome assembly GCA_008326285.1 of Oryza officinalis. Classification (NCBI taxonomy): domain Eukaryota; kingdom Viridiplantae; phylum Streptophyta; class Magnoliopsida; order Poales; family Poaceae; genus Oryza; species Oryza officinalis. The sequence continues at coordinate 40,492,653 of BDMV01000003.1, forward strand.
TCAAAAAAAAATGAATAAGTAGCCAGAAGCAGAGAAATCAAGATACTCACCAAATAGCTATTAACTGGTCACCATCACATTTGATTATCTAAATCTTCATTTGTCTCAAATAGGGCGTATGCCACAAACACATAATTTTGTGATAAGCCTTTTAAAACCATGTACTCCTCCGTCTCAAAATAAACAAAACTATTATGAGATTTATAATACTAGAATATGTCACGTGTTGTACTAGACTCGTTTATTATAGGACGAAGGGAGTAAATCGGTATATGTATTTTTTAAAAAAAATTACTTGAAATTGTACTAGAGAAAACTGCGTTTTCTAATTTCAATCTCTATATATTTGGTTTTGGGCCGGAACGCTACACCTTTGGGCCAAAATTCCAACCCGTCTCCCACGGTCTCCCACCACCGGCAACCAACCGACGAAGCTCTCGCCTCTCGCCGCCGGCCGCCCCCGCACGCGTGGCCACCTCCGCGGCGCCTCGTTTCGTCTCCTCCCCTCCTCCTCCTCGGCGGCGGCAGCGGCGGTCGGAGCCACATGGGGCAGGCCCTGCGCGGCGCCGCGGGGCGCGTGCGGGCCCCTCCCACTTCGGCGCCCCCGCCGAGGCCCCCTCCTCCTCATCACCATCCGCCTGCGCCGCCGCAACCGCCGCCGCAGCGGGCGTCGCAAGCGGGCGCTGGCGGCGGCGCGGCACAGGACCGGCTCGGCGTGGCCCAGGACGGTACGGATTGCTTGTTGCTCGCATTTCGTTCGGTTCTTAGATGCCGTAGCTTGCTTCTATAGGCAGAAAAATGCTCCCCTCTGAATGATCGCCGCAGGGAGCGGGATGCTTTGATTTGCTCTACACTACTACTTATCAAAGATTTCATCTGCTAGAACTTGCATCCAGACAATAGACTACGAGTAATTCGTTCTTGAGAGGGATTGACCCTTTAATTGCTGAGGGGGTGTGTGTGGGTTTAAGGCGCTAGTGGGACGTGATGATGATTAGAAGCTCGAACAAGATGGCCCTGATTTTGATTCTTGATGATCTTCGGTCATGGTGTGCTTAGGGATGTCGTCCGCGTGTTGTTGGATTGGATTTAGGTTCTATTTTGTCTAATGTAGTGTATTTGATGCGGATTTCGTGAAATCTGGTACTGATCTAATTTTACCGGGTCTCCAAATAATTGATAGAGTAGTAGATATTTCAGTATTACGACCAATTGTGTTGAGTTAAGAACATGCAATTCCTATTCATCCCAACTAAGTTAGTTCCGAAATGTTTCCCACATACGCTCGTGATCTGTGCACGCTAATGAAGGGTTCCATCGGGTTAATTGGATCCATGCCATTACAAATGTGCCATCTTAGATAAATGCCATTACTATTCGTCTATTTGTATCCATGCCATCCTAATACACACAAAACTGGAACCATGCCATCGCCGTCACGTTTTTCATCATCTTCCCCAATTTCTTCTTCTCTTCCTCGCTCTCCCTTCCCCTCCTGCTGGCCGGCCACAGAAGTGGCGCCGACGCCATCGCCGCCACACATGCCGGCGACGCAATCGGCTGCACAAACTAAATGGTAAAGCAAGAACCCAAACACCCAGAATCAAGAACAGAGAAACCAAACCAGGACAGACAGAATTAACCAATTCAGTCGCAAATCTGTCAATACCCAAATCCCCAAACAACTCAAAGACACCAGATTAACGATCCACCACCAATAATGACTCAGTTTAACTGAACTTATTCAGTTGCTTCCTGGGAACAATTCGATCCAACTCATGAATGCTTGAGAACTTCCACATTCCACTCCAATTGAGCTGGTGGGAAGCACCATACCCAAGTACCCAACCAAGACCCGAGAAAGGAGGTCATGATTCCAAGAACCTGACCCCAAGAATCGCCCATGCGCCCACTGCAGTGAGATCAAAAAGACAAGAACCACTCACTCCTGCGAGGCACAACCTGGGGCATGATGCGCCCGACCTTGGCGGCGGCAACGACGGTTACAGCAAAGCAGGCGCTGGAGTTGCTGCTGCTGCAGCGGCCTAGGCAGGAGGGCTGGGTGGCGAGGAGCGGCGCCGCTGCTGTGGCTAGCCAGCAGGAGGGGAAGGGAGAGAGAGAGGAGGAGGAGAAGAAGAAATTGCGGAAGATGATGGGAAACGTGACGGCGATAGCATGGTTCTAGTTTTGTGCGTATTCAAATGGCATGGATACGAATAGACGAATAGTAATTGCATTCATCTAAAATCACACATTTGTAATGGCATGGATCCAATTAACCCTATATAAGTTTGATTTCTCATGTGGGATGTTTACTGAAAGTAGCACAGTTTCCAGTGAGACGGCTTATTTCCAGCTGAGATCGAGGTGGGATGAGGACCAATGTTCCTCCATATATCATTATCGGGGTTTGCTTGTCAGATTACTATCTTAGTATTTGAGAAGTTGCTGTGCTCTTGGTGGATTTTACTGGTAAGCAGTCAGCTTCCAGTCAACTTCTGGCCAGCCTCCAGTCAAGTAAAAGGATTGCTCTAGCGTCGCAGTGGAGCATTTTTGTCAACTGAGACCTGAATATGTTTTAGATTCAGCTAAGGTTTAATCAGAAATTCCTTTCTAGAATTATTGTCTGGTGGGTCATTTGGTTGGGTTGAACCCTGTGTATCAGAATTATAATTGATGCATAGGTGATTTCTCCACCACAATATATGGGATTATGTGTTCTAAATCCTTGGGTTCAATCAGGGTTTACTGAGGGTTATTTTCAGAGATCTGAAGGATACTTAAACGTCCTCATTTTCACAAAGTCGTCAGCACAAGCTTTCCTGAGATGTACCAGAACTTTTTTGCATGGCAGCAGGTTTCAGATTGCTATGGCCACTATTTCTCTTTGTAGTTTATGATTTTTATAGAAATGAACTGCAGATGTCACAATACAACCAAAAGATGCCCCTGGTGTACTGAAGGAGCGTGATCCAAGTTATGATGAGATGCTTAAGCACATGGTTGGGAGAATCACTACAAAGCCTGGACGAAAGCCAGAAATGGGTGAAGTAAGCCCTCTAACTTCAGTTGTTCCCCCATGCTGAAATTCTGCCGTTCCTCTGGTGTTCTTATTTCATTATATGAATCTGTAAATAACCAAACCTAAAGAATCAGCTTGTTGAGTTTGGAACTTCTCTTTTTGAGGTAATTAAATGTCGGAGGACGGATACATCATACATGCAACAACGCATACATCTGAACCATGAGATTTTTCTCCTTTTATTTGAAACATAATTGTTGCCATGATGTGCTTTTTCCTAGTAACCATTGTATGGGAAAAAATGGAATACTTTAGACTGAAAATATTGTTGTAACAGTATCATTGTTCACGGGGAATAAATAAGTTTAATTATGTACTCTACTTGAATATCCAAATTTTCTTTGCATGAAGGTTGTTATCCTTGCAGGCTTTCGTCGTAGATCAGTACAACAGGCCACTTCCAAAGGTTAGAACATCCAGACCTGAACCCGGGGAAGGCGGGCACAGACAACTACCTCCAGGAACCATTAACGTCTCTCATGTCCAAGAAATCATCCAACTGTACCAAGGGAAGTCCAGTAACCACCCTGGCCCAATGAGCGTGGACGAGATCGCCTCGAAGTTCCGAGTTGAAGCCTCAGTGGTCCAAAACATTGTGCAGTTCGTCTCGCTTCCCCAGGAAGAACATGTTACCAAGAAAGAGGAATACTGAGAGTCTATAGGCTACAGGGATCTTGCAGGCTGTCTAACATAATTCCTTTGTTCATGTTTCCGAGTTTGTTGTGCGGTGGACTACTGGAAAGACAAAGTTTCATAGTCTTGCTTAGGTTCGTTCTTCTTCTTCTTGTTGCTGCTGCTGAGATAGTGAGATGAGATGATGATGGAACTGGAAATATACATGCTGTATCAATAAAGGTGAAGGCCCTTTGACTAGTGATGTTTTTGATGGCGATGATTCTATGATGAGCATAGGTTGTTTAACTTGTTATATGCTCTCTTGTCACGTTGACGTCTGCTACATCTTAGAGACATCATTTGGATCATTCCATTCAATTCGTATAAATGTTTTTTCATGCATTATTCATTTTCGTCATTCCATTTTTTTCCCCGGCCATGTGTTTATGAATGGAATTACCAAATGACTTTTTGTACGAATTTCCTTGCGTACTGGCAGCTTGTAGTTCCAGGCCTTTCTTGGAATAGCAGAATTGAATTTAGGGCTCCTTTGGATTGAAGGAATTTTCCTATGCGCATCTTTGGAATAAAAAAGTATCTCTGATATAAATCCCTTTATTTGCTTCCTGTGATTTCATTTCATAGGAATTTAAGCATAAGCTCGGACTCGTGTCTTTATTTTCCTTTGGAAAGTCCCATACACTTTCTTCCTTTCTCTCTGGTATCTCTCTTCCATAAAATAATTTCCTAAAAAATTCATGTGTTATTTCCTATGAACCATCCAAACGAACAAATTGAAAATAGAAATATAATATAGTGTAAAGTGGAAAACACACAAATTCAAACACACGAGAACTATGAAATTTTGGTTGTTTAGACCACATAAAGAATTTAAGATAGATAGACACCGATGCAACCATGAAACAAAGACAAACTTTTCATTTAGCTAAACCTAGATGTTTTCTTTCCTATGAAAATAGAGGCATTGCCTCCTCTCAAGAGGATCCAACGGTTCTATTCCTTCATCCCAAACACGCTCATAGAGTCATAGGCCAAAATTACGCACAAACTGCAAACCTCCAAAATTTCTTAAAAATATATATGTTCTAGATAGGGTCTAGGAACCCAAAATTATGTGACATTATATTCCTGTGTTTAATTAACTTGAACTGGGAGGATTAAACCTTTTCAAAAAAATAAGAGAAATTGAGGGGTAAAAAAATTTCAAAAAAAGAGAAGTGAAATTGGCAAGGCATCCCACTTCCAACCAGAGTTCATCAAATCGTTTTGGGTGAGATTACTCTTGCCTTACGGTTTGGTAGTTATCGCGGTAACCATATGGTTATCATAAGATGTATCGTGATTTTAAAAACTGAAAAGGTTGTCACATGTGATAAACCACGATATAAGTACGGTTTTGTAAACCGTACTCTCAGCCTAGGATCATCGTTCGCACGAATCACGAGGCGCATCTCTCCAAGCCTCCGGCTCCACTGCAAGCCGCCGCCCATTTCGCGGGTCGCCGGAGCAGCTGCAGCCGGCCTCCTCCTCCTCCCGCCTCGCCAGATCTCGAATCTTCTAGAAGCTTCCGCCCGCTTCCACCCACACCCCCATCTCCCCGTCGTCCCCGAGGGCGCCTGGATCCCCAACCTTCTAGGCGTCGGCGGCCGGGAAGGCGCGAGGGGAGCTCCACCGGATCACGGGATCTCTCTCTCTCCTCGCGTGCGGCTTCGGAGCCCCTCGCCTCCTTTGGAACCTTCCGGGCGCGGCGGGATGGCGGTGAGTTCCTTCCTCGTGTGATCTCAGGTTTCCTCCGCGCTGCGAGTTACCCAGATCGGCTTAGACGATGCATTCTAGGTGAGACCAGAATTTTCCCATTTTGTTAGTTGTTGGTGCTTGTCTCCGTGATCACCGAATCCGCAGTTTCTGCAAGTTGCGGCAGTAGATGATCTGTTTGGTTCCCCTCCTGACATGTATGGTGCAATACAAATCAGAAATTTTGTAGCAGTTGTGTTCTTGTTCAAGGCAAATCTTAGCTACGGGGCAATGCCACTGTTCGACCAGAACGTGTGTTTACATGTCACGCAAGCCGGTATTTGTAGCGTTTCTGGTGCAGGTTGCTATGTTGGTGTGTAGAATCCATGAATACAGTATTATTTGACAGTGATTTTCTGGCACTCAGGAGAGTTTGGATTTTTTTTCTTTGTTTTTTAACCATGAATGATGTGTGATCTCTTATCATCTTTTACATTTCATATCACTAGAGTGCAAAAGAGTCGCACCTTGTTAAATCGGCCTCTGAAGAATCCAAAGTAGTCGTGGTGGAGAATGGGAAGATGGTTGATGTTGAGGACAAGGAAATTACCATGGAAGGCCTCTGTTCCATAAGTTCTTATGACCAGTGGGCACGGATCCCTGTTTCTGGACCGCTTCCAAAACCGTGCTACAAGGTCCTCCTTTTTACTTGCATGATCGCTAAATTCCGTCTAGTCTGTTGTGCTGCCATCGTTTTCTCTTGGTGGTTTTGACATGCCGCATTTATCTTCTACAGCATGCAGCTGCTGTGGTTCAGGAAAAGATGTATGTTTTTGGTGGAAATCACAATGGCCGTTACCTTGGTGACATGCAGGTATATTAGTCAATCATTATACTTAATAAGTTTATTCTTAGCCATTGAATTTCTTGTGATGGATTCTTGGTACAAATTTTCAAATAGACTCAAAATTTCTTATTTCCTTACTAATAGAGGTTAATTGTGCATGTTCCTAACTTTACTCGAGTGTTGAGAATGAATGAATGATATGCATCTCAACAATTGTATCTTCCTTTGGTTGAAGGTTCTGGATTTCAAAAGTTTATCATGGTCGAAGCTAGAAGCTAAAATACAATCAGAAGAACCTTCAGATTTGACTGGAACAGCTTCACTTCCTCCTTGTGCTGGTCATGCACTGGTAATCACCAGATATTCTTTACAGTCAAGTTGAGCAGAACTGGACTTTCTCCCAGATAGATATAACTGTGTAGCGTATTTCCTTCTGGCATTTAATCTCCTGCAGGTTCCATGGGGAAACAAGATCCTCTGTCTTGCAGGACACACAAGGGAACCTACAGAAAGTCTCGGTGGTTAGCCTAATATTTTGCTCATTTTTTATAATCTTATTTTATTATGCCAGTTCTTATGTAACATAGTTATGTCAGTTAAGGAGTTTGATCCACAAACTTGCACCTGGTCAACCTTGCGCACTTATGGCAGATCGCCGGTACTTTTTTTTTGTCTATTTGTATTGTCAGAAAGCTTCTAAGGTACTCACTGCTTTTTTTGTCTATGAATATGTGGTGATAATTTTCCTTTTGCTTTAGAGCTCACGTGGTGGCCAATCAGTGACTCTTGTTGGAGGCACATTAGTAGTGTTTGGAGGTGAAGGCAATGGGAGATCCCTTCTGAATGACCTGCACATTCTTGATCTCGACACCATGACTTGGGACGAATTTGAGACCACGTAAGTTTTATGATTAAAGCATGTTTTTCAGTTGTTGTAAAGTAAACATGGCAATAATTTTTTAAAAAAGAGATCGAAATGTTTATGGTCCTTAATATTAGGATTCTGCTGAATGACCTGAATTTGGTAACTCATGTGAAAATGCTATTGCAGGCGTACTCCACAAATTATATTTGTTTAGGCATTAATTATGAAATCATACTTCCAGTAAATTCACTACTGAGTTCCTTGAGGTGCATGGCTGATATCTGACTATTTTAAACTGTTCTGTAATTTTCCAGAGGCACACCCCCTTCTCCAAGGTCAGAGCATGCTGCTGCGTGCTATGCTGATCGTTATCTCTTGATATTTGGCGGGGGTTCTCATTCTACATGTTTCAGTGATCTACATCTCCTTGACATGCAGACAGTGAGAATTGAATCTTTTCTAGAGCTGGTATTCGCTACTTTAGGAAGTCCAAATCAACGATTATCTGTTAATTGCAGATGGAATGGTCAAGACCAGAACATCAGGGTATTACTCCCGAACCAAGAGCAGGGCATGCAGATGTTACAGTTGGTGAGAACTGGTTTATTACTGGAGGTGGTAATAACAAGAAAGGTAAGGATGAAAATCCAGCACCTACCTTATACTATGATTATGACTTCCAAAACAATTGAGCTTATTCAATTTCCATGGTTTTATCACCCTTGAGTGCTTTGAGTGTAGCTCTTTATCCATTTACAGACGATATATCTGTTATATCTTTTCTTGATGGTTTTTGAGCTTTTCTTTAGAAAAAGAAAAGTAGCCCACAAAACAGTTCTCTCACATGTGCCTAATCGGCTAATTATGATGCACTGCAGGTGTCCCAGAAACACTTGTACTTAACATGTCAACATTTGTATGGTCAGTCGTTACTGGTCTTGAAGGCCGTGCACCCCCAACAAGTGAGGTGAGCTCTTTATGTAACTGGGTTCTCCTAGTAAATAAATGGGAGCATCTCTGCTTTGCATTACATCATCTTTGTTCTGCATATTTACTCTGAATCATCTGATAGTTTGGGTGAAAAGTTATGTTGGATCTTGAATTCAAACTGCATATTCCAATTAAGTTCATCTAATTAACGTTATTTCACTTAATGCCATTATGCATTGAAGTTCATATTATTCTAATCAATGACATATTTGTAACCCTTGTTAATTGCATTTCTTTCATGTTATGTTCCCAAGCTGTTAGTGATATTGAAATGCTGTTGTACATCAGGGCTCAAGTTTAGTGCTGCACAAAGTTAATGGCGAAGATTTTCTGGTGTCATTTGGAGGATACAGTGGACGTTACAGTAATGAGGCATGTCTATTTCATCAGTTTAGTTCTCCTAATGCATATCGTTGTATTCTGCTGAATAGTTCTTTGGTATAGATTTATGCTCTCAAGTCAAGTCGAAAGTCCGGTGTGCCATCTGGGCAACTAAATGAACCTGAAACAAATGGCTTGGCCTCTGTGGCAGAAAATTCTAGCAGAGGGGTCATATTCGAAATTGAAGAACTTCGAGATGAAAAGGTAATGGTAGGGTGCAGAACTTCAGTTTTTTTTCAATTATTTTTAGAAGCATGACTTCTTGAAACTTGTTTAAGACATCGACAGTCCCCAGTGCATATGTTTTGATTATTGTATTTTTTGTTTTTATATTAATAGAAAATACTAAAAAAATAACTAATTGACTACTAACGTCATTTTCATATCTCAAATCTTAATCGGTTAAGATTCCAAGGCTTGAGTGCACACATCCTAAAATGACATCTGTTTAAGAATGGAGGGAATAACTCCCAAGACCTGTTCATGCACAACTTATGTTTTCTTAATCACTCAGACTTATATGTTCTTAATCTTTCAGACTATTAAGAGGGCAGATACTAGCAAAACTTTGTTGCAAGAAATTAAGGGTGAGAAGAGTCAAATAGAAGAAAAACTTAACCAGGAAGAGCTGCAGAGTTCCCGATTGAAGCAGGAATTAGCTAATGTGGAGACAAAAAATGTGGAACTTACTAAGGCAAGCTGCATTGTTTTATATAATTGTGCAGGAAATGTGATGCTTTTTTCTTTCATTTTACTATTAGAAGTTATGTCTCTACCTATATGCCATTTCTTATGCATAACCTACAATCTCCTTTAAGTTCTTTTGATATTTAAGGCTCAACTATACGCAATTCAGAAAAATCTTTATCAAAGCAATGTATGATGTACCTCAGTGAAATTTGTTGTTCTAGGCTGCTATTTCAGTTGTGTTTTATCAATATTCTGTCATTTAGTGCATTCAACGTTGAAACATCAATGTGCCAAACTTCACAGCAAATGTCACTGTGAAAGTACTACAACATAGATCGAATAGAAGATACTACCTCTGCTAGTGCTAGGTGCTCCTGCTGAGGAAGAAACATGCTTTAGTCTCTGTCGATCAAGTTTAATTGCTGTGCTCTCTGTTATGCAGGAACTTGACTTAGTCCGCAATCAACTCTCTGCTGAAGAAGCAAGGGCATCACAACTTGAGGTAGGCAACAAGAATTTAGGGAAAGAACACATGTTCAAGCATTCAGTGAATTGTTCAGATCAGATAATAGGGTTTGATTTTACATCTATACTCATTTTCTTATGAAAAGGTATGAATTGTGTGCAACAACTTAGGGTGGGTTCAGCATTATTGTTTCCCTGAAGTCTTAATCATAAAAGGAAAAAAAATCACTTTTTGTATGGATACGGAACAAGGCTCGTAGACAAATTACATCGGAAACCAGCTTAACATGGGATCTAATCAGAAATGAGAAAGGCTAACTGTTTATCCCTATAATCATTAGAACCTGTACTTGCCATTTAACTTATCTAGCTAGTACCTTTATTTTTTTTTAAAAAATGTTACGCAAATAAATTAAAAAGTGGCATACATTTTTTTACTATTTTAAGACCATGGGCTGATTCTGTTGTTTTCATATAACATTCATTGACACCCTTTACGTTGCAGACTTGAAATGTCATAGTTTAGTCTTTCATGCCCTATTACTCTCATGGGGATATAGATATAATGATAAGAATCTTTTGTCCAAATGCCAGAACGAAGTTTTGGATCTTCAACAAAGGCTGCAGAAGATGGAGGCCCTGGAAAAGGAGTCCGAATCACTTCGATTTGAGAAGGATGCAGAGTCCGACGATTCATCTTCAGGCAGCAACCAGCGGCCTGCTGATAAGGGCTTCTGGAGGTGGAATGGATAAAAATTCATCGATATAGGTAGTAGCATTGGATGTATGGAGGATATTTCCTGTAGAGTTGCACATTCTTTCAATTTTTGCCCATTTCTTTTTTCCCCTGGAGAGCCCAGTATTCACAAGTAGATCAAATCTCAAAATTTCTTTATCCACAGAGGAACAGAACGATAGCAAATTGCGGTTCCATCAAGATGAACTGAACAACCATGCGAAGAATTTAATAAAGTTTCAGGTGGTTCTATTTTTCATCTCAAGAATGTTCGCCTTTTATTTTCGTTTGATGTTTCTGGTTTGGTCATGACATCAGGAAAATATTGTTTGCTCCATATCTTTAGGTTTCAGCTGCAAAAATATGCAATTACTAGTTTCCTACAGGGTTTTGCCCTCCGATATTCTGAAACACTTCAGCCTCGATGAGTTGAAGTCGCTTGCCTTCTTGAGGCTTTATTATGGGAAGCCATTGACAGAAAAGAAAAAAAACATAATTTTTAATAAGGTCCGGCTTGTTTGAGCTGTAAGCTGCAATCAATTTGAATTTTGAAACTTAATTTTAGAGTTAATTTAGGAAATTCTTCATCGCTTTGGTCGCTGCCCTTAGTAGAAGTACACCAGTTTTATCCTAAAATTATTGATTTGATCACGTTTCTTCGGCTGGCGGAAAAAAAAAGGCCTTTCAAGCATGCACTATTAAGAGTATAGTAAATTCAGTCGACAAAGCTGTAAGTTTTGGAGACGTTTAACTTTTTATCATTTTTAAGATATAGCAATCAAAGCAAGTTTTATAGAAGAGGCAATTGTTACCTATAATTTTATTCATGTAAACTACCAATGTGTATAATATATCATCTCTACCCAAACTTTAGCACACTATTCTCAATAATTTCATTCTATTTGTTTGTTCAATCCGCTCTTTCTTTTCTCTTTTTTTTTTTAGTGGTTATTCCTTGCATGAGTGACTCCTACGCTCTCATTTCTTCTCTCTTTCACCTCACCATGTTAGTTTAGATGGCATCTTGGCACAAGTGATTAAGGGCTTGTAAGGATTTGTCACTCGTAGTCTATGACATGTGGACTCTTGTAGTCTATGACATATGAACTCTCATATGTCATAGTGTCTATGACATATGGATCCAGTGCAAATTGTAAGAGCGACAAATAGTTAAATATCTCTAAGTTTCGTGATTGTTCTGCTTCAGCTCAAAACTGTTATGTTCTGCTTAAGCTCAAAACTGTTATAACCTTTCTGATTCAATACAAAAACACATTGGTTCTGTATTGATGGAGCAGGCTTTAAGATAAACTTATCCTGTAATGATTCGCAAAATCAAGCGTGCCACCAAATATTACTAGTGGCCAGCCTACAAATAAATCATGAAACTCACGAATGCTGCTTCCAAATTCTAGAGATCACTTCGGTTCTTATCCAGCTAGCGAATATCTCCAGGCAGTTTTTGACATCAGGCTCAGCCGAACATATTGGGAAGAGGTCTCACCGCCATGAATACATCGACCATCTGCACAAACAGGGAATCACTCAAATTATGCGAGAAATGTATACATTGCTGGCAATGCTACATGTTTTAAGAATTTCATTAAGCTCAAATCCCTGTGTTATCTGTGTCATGGCATTTCTGTCATTCGCTTGGGTGCATCTGTGCGTGGTGTGTGGAAAAATGTACTTCAGAATATGCAGCAGATTGTGTAGAGTTGCGTACCTCCTCGGTCACTTGAGCTCTAACTCTTTGATGTCTTGCAACCAGTTCGGATAGAACTGCAAAAAGGTGCTGCTTCACTTCACCAGTCAGCATCCTTCCTTCCTTGTACTCCTGATGAGTTTCAGAAATGTTAGCGGAAATTAGTTGAGGAAAACAGGTTAAGGAAACACATCAGGCGAATTAGCTCTACATATATAGCATAACTTGTACTTGTATTACCTTCTTTATGTGCTCGAGCTCATTGTCATCTTCAAGGAAGAAGTTTAGGTACTTGATTGGAACATCCACCTGAACACCACAATCACAACTCATACATCGATTTATTAAGGATAAAAATAAAATACAGAACATGGGCATAGCACACATGTTATAGAAATGAAAGTGCCTCTCAATTTTGCATGGGTGCTAGCATTCAGGTGTAAAAATAGGCTTCAACAAGTGACAAAAGTACAAACGAAAAGGAAAGGTCCTGAATTGTATGAACTGTGAGGGTTGCTTCTTTCAAAATATTTCTTTAATTTGCACGTTGCATTTCAAACAAATACATGTCAATAGATTAGGGGGAAAAGATACTTTACTAACTACACAAGTTTCACATTTGACAGTAACTGTTCAACATAACGAGAAAAGGACTTACATCAAGGTTAGCTCCGAGTTTTCTATGGAGCTCTATTGAGTCCCGGCCACCTGAGAAGGCGTATTTATTCACCTGGAAAAAATTGGTAAAATAAATGACAAGCCCATGAAAAGCAGAACCATAAGGCCTACAGGACCTTATACTTGGCTCAATTGAACACCAAAATTTGAATGGCCTCAGGTAAAACATAAAACTGTACTCCCTCCGTCCCAAAATATAAGGGATTTTGAGTAGATGTGACACATCCTACTGTCCAGATTTGTAGTATTAGGATGTATCACATCCATCCAAAATCTCTTATATTTTGGGACGGAGGGAGTAGTATTTTTCCGCTAAGATACAATGCTTAAGACAAACCTTTGTCTTTATTTCTTTAGCACTATCTGTCACATAAATCACAGAATTTGGATCACTGGCAGACATTTTCGTGTTCTCCCCCTGTAAAAGGAAATAAACTCACATAAATCAATGTCCTTAAAATTAAGCTATCCATAATAGGAACATGAGTGATGAACTTGGCGAATAAAGATGCAATCTTATCAGACATTAGTGGAATTGCACTTAAAAACAGTGACTAATTGTGTTTGCCTTTTTTTAACTTTACTAGTAATTATTTTAGTGACAAAACTTGGCAGAAAAAAAGATAACCCTTCCTTTCAATTGAAATTTCGTGTGTAAACAATCACTTTGCTAGCATTAAAGGACTAACTTCAGATTGAAGTATTAGCTCTGTATTATGCCCTCATTGTTGAATTCCCTTTATATGCTCATTTTACACTTCTATACAGCGAAGATATTAAGCTATAAATCCATGGTCCTAGAAATTATACCTGAAGAGCAGGGAAAAATCTCGATTCAATTAGTGATGGTTTCTGGTAACCAATTCTAGGAGCAACGTCACGGGTCATCCTGAAATAAGGATCCTGGAAGAACAAGTCCAATGAGCAACTCAAACTTGCAAAACAAAACATGAACATCTACACTCACTACATTTAAAGAAATTACAAGAATAAATGTATCATGGTCTGATTGAGGTGTTCCTAGACGAAATGGCACAATGGCAGAACAGAGAGGCAGCCAAACCACAAATTCACGGGGAGAGAGATGGAATCAGGGAGCCCAAATATGTCTATACCTGGTCTATTGCACATGGGATCAAGCACCGTAGTTGGTCATTCCCAGAGAAGAGATGCGGAAATGAAGAAGGGAATGATGGAACCGCTTGCACAGGAGGAAAGCTGACTTTTCCTATATGATCCTCTGGGGTGAATCCAAATATTCCAACAACCTATCATTCAAGAGTAATCAATATTAGCAAAAGACAATGGTTGGATGCAAGCAAGTAACCAAGCGATCCAGTGCCCAAAATATTGTTATGACTTGATTATACTGCTCTCACCTTATTATACGTCACACATCTAGCAACTTTAACCATGCTTTCATAAAAAGTAATGTAAGAAAAAGGACAGAGGATTACTTTTTGATAGAATAAATAAAGCTAAAGAATTACTTGCTAGCATAAGAACAGGTATTAAATTAGTAATAACTGAAAGATAAATCAAGACTACATTTAAGAAGAATCTTACCCTCCAACATAATTAAAATCAGAGAAAATGAAAGTCCTTACGATATCAAACCCACAAGCTATGATGTCTTTTGCATTTTCACGGGCAAGCCTTTTACTTTCCTCAACGGTCAAGTTCTTCCATAAGAACTTCTCATCATCAGTTAGCTGTATTACTTGAAAGCATCCTGAAAATATCTGAATAGGGATACTGACAGTTATTCGATATTGTCCAAACATTCCTCAAAATTACAAAATTAGAATTAAGCCAACAATGCAACGTAGATCAAAGAAGATATTGCAACAAAGTTTGGAAGCTACATGCAGACTAGAGAACATAGGAAACATTACACAACACAAGGAAGCATATGTATGTGGTAATGTTTCTGTGC
>BDMV01000003.1:40527309-40538369 GCA_008326285.1 Oryza officinalis
GAAAAGAAAGTATATTTTGTTGACCATCCTTGTACAGGGACCACGACAACCTGGCAATGACATGGATGTGTTTATGGAGCCTTTGCTGGAGGATATGGCTGATCTGTGGAATCACGGGGTCCGGGTTTGGGACGAATTCATGCAGAATTACTTCACGCTTAATGCAATTATCTTTGTCACCATCAACGACTTGGCCGCACTGTTTTCCCTATCAGGACAGCTCAAGGGGAAGACAGGCTGCGTTATTTGTGTTGATGGTACAGTGTACAGGTATCTTCAGGGATCGAGGAAGCTAGTGTACATGCATCACCGACGTTACTTAAGAAAGAATCACCCGTACCGCTCCAAAGCAGAATATTTCGACAACACTGTTGAGGATGGTGATCCACCAGAACCATGGAAGGGTGATAAAGTGTTCACAATAACGAAAAAGCTCAAGGTTGTTTTTGGGAAGGCCAAAAAAAAGGAAACCAACAAGCGGAAGAGAAATGAGGCCAAAGAGCCAGCAAGCGCTAGCGGGCCATTCAAGAAGCATTCCATTTTCTTTAAGTATCTTCCGTACTGGCAAGATTTAGAGATACGTCATTCTATCGATGTCATGCACCTAGAGAAAAATGTCTTCGATAGCACCATGGGTACTTTACTAGACATACCTAGCAAGACAAAGGATGGGCTGAAGTCCCGTAAGGACCTCGTGAATATGCAGATAAGGAAAGAGCTTCACCCTGTAGATGAGGGTAACGGAAAAGTGTATCTTCCGCCGGCCTGCTACACCTTGACAAATGAGGAGAAAAAGGCAATGTGCAAATGCCTACGTGGGGTGAGAGTGCCTACTGGTTTCTCCTCAAACATTAAGCGACTGGTATCCATGAATGATTTGTCATTTTCAGGCTACAATTCCCATGATTGCCATGTAATGCTCACAGTATTCCTCGCTATCGCCATCAGAGCAATCGAACCATTACACGTTAAGGTGGTCATCACAAAGCTGTGTTACTTCTTCAATGCAATCTCACAGAGAGTAATTGATCTTGACGAGTTAGGTCCTCTCCGCACTTTCGCTATAGAGACCGTGTGCGAGCTTGAGATGTGTTTCCCGCCGTCATTTTTCAATATGATGGAACACCTCATAGTTCATATTGTGCCTCAGATTATTGCACTTGGTCCCCTGTACCTGCATCAGATGTGGCCATTCGAACGGTACATGTCCATTCTAAAAGGCTACGTACGGAACCGTGCCCACCCAGAGGGATCGATGATAGAGGGATATACTACCGAGGAAGTCGTTGAGTGTTGCATTGATTACCTAAAAGAGGGGAAAGCAATTGGTTTACCGGTACCTCGACATGAAGGTAGATTATCTGGAAGAGGGACAAAAGGGCAGAAAAGAATCCACGACGATGATTACAAGAAAGTGAAAGAAGCTCATTTCACTGTGCTGCAACAGCTCGCGATAGTGGAGCCGTACATAGATCAGCACCTTAAGGAATTACAAGCAATGAATACAGGGCGTTCTGATGCATGGATCATGAAACGACACAAGGCTGCCTTTACTGAATGGTTCAAGAACCTCGGCCTACCAGATGGCGATACTACGGAGGAAAAAACTATTAAGAGATTGGCTGACGGGCCATCAAGTGTTTACACCTCATGGCAAGCATATGATCTGAATGGGTACACATTTTATACCAAAGCGAAAGACCAAAGGAGTGCATGCCAAAACAGTGGCCTTCGAGTAGAGGCAATCGACCCAACTGGACAAAAGAGCACATACTATGGATTCATAGAAGAAATCTGTGAACTGGACTATGGATCCAACATGCAGATTCCACTGTTCCGGTGCCAATGGGTGAAACACCCATCTGGCGTGGTTGTCGACATTTTCGGGCTGACAATCATCGACCTGGTCAACGTAGGGCACAAGAATGACCCATGGGTACTTGCCGATCGGGCCGCTCAGGTTTTCTATGTGACTGATCCATCTCAGTTGAAGAAAGATATAGTTGTCTCGGGGAAACAAAAGATTTTGGGAGTTGATGATGTCCAAGATGTTGAGGCATATAATCAGTACGAGAACATGACACTCTTCACGGACTTTACAAACAACATTAAGGTCGCGGAAGCAATGATTGGTGATTCCCCGAAGCCATACATGAGGAACAAGGGAGTAGGGAAGAATGTCAAAGGTTAATCTACATATGTAATTATGGTGACCTAAGATGGATGATGAATTTTTGTACGGATGATTACCAACTCTTTTTGTAATTAGTTCTGTGGATATTTTTACATTTAGTTGTGCAAAGAAAAAAATATTGAAATGGGACAAACGTTTTTTCTGGCGGTCGAGGACACTTCCGGCCGCCAGCGAAAAAGGTGTTCTCTAGCGGCGAGGTAAGACGGCCGCCAGCGAAAATGGGTTTCGGTAGCGGGCCGCCTATTCCGGCTGCCAGCGAAAACCTATTTCGCTGGCGGCCAGGTAAGCAGGCCGCCAGCGAAAATTGGTTTCTCTAGCGGGCCGCATAATCATGCCGCCAGCGAAAAAGGTTTTTTGCTGGCGGCGAGGTAATCCGGCCGCTAGAGAAAATAGTTTCGCTAGCGGCCCGCCTAATGTGGCCGCCAGCGAAAAAGGTTTTAGCTAGCGGCGAGGTAAGCCGGCCGCCAGAGAAAATGGGTTTCGCTATATATGGGCGCGCGGGAGTCCTCAATTTTCACTAAGTCCCGAAGGCGCGAAAACCCTAGAGCCGCCGCCAGGCTGCCAAAATTTTCAGCCGCCGCCGCCAGCAAAAACCTAGCGCCGCCGCCTCCTTTTCGCGCCAGGAGAGCGCCGCCGCCTCCTTTTCGCGCCAGGAGGCAGGTAGCCCTCACCGCCGCCGCCTCCTCCTCACCGTCGCTCGGCTGCCTCCTCACTGTCGTCGCCGGCCGCCTCCTCACCGCCCCCGGCCACCTCCTCACTGCCACCGCCGCGTCCTCACCGCCGATGGCCGCCTCCTCACCGCCGCCGGCCGCGTCGTCACCACCACCGATGGCCACCTCCTCACCGCCGCTGGCCGCCTCCTCACCGCCGATGCCCGCGTCCTCACAGCCGCCGGCGGCCGCGTCCTCACCGCCGCCGCCTCCTCTTCTTCCTCTGCTCGCCGCCTCCTCACAGCCGCCGACGGCCGCGTCCTCACCGCCGCCGCCTCCTCTTCTTCCTTTGCTCACCGCCTCATCCAGGTACCCCTGTCGCCGCCGAATCAATGGATGGATCGATGATTGATTGTTTGTATCGATGAATGGATGGATTATTGATTGATTGTATGAATGGATGGATTAGGGTTGAATGGATGGATTGATTGATTTTACTTCTGATGGATGGATTCATCGATGAATTAGTGGTTTTGTTCTGTTTTGAAATTTCAAAGAGTTTAATAAGCTGCTTTAGAACTGAAATTTCCTGAAATTTTCTCTGAAATTCTCTGAAATTTTGATATGGCAGCAGCAAAATATGGCAGCTAGCATGCATATTTTGCTCATTGATGAATGCAGTCTGAAATAAATTTGAATAGGGGCTGATATAGATGTGAAATAAATTGCTCTCTGAAATTGATGAATATCTCATAGGTGAATGGTGAATATATGCAGAATGTTGATTTTGAATGTCGAATGGTTGCAGATTGCAGATTGTATATGTTCTGAAATTTTGGGAAATGATAGAAATGGGCTGTGGGTGACATATATTTGGGATGATAATTAAGGCAATTTGCCAAACTGCCTTAATTACTATATTTGTGTCTAGATGATTCATTGGTTAATAGCACTTAGGGTAGGAACTCTAGTTGTGAGTGCACTGAAAATGTGATTTCCCTTTTTAAGCTGCTTTAGAACTGAAATTTGGACTTGTTTATATAAATTTGGATTTATTCATGGGGAATCAATAATCTGATTGCAGATTGTATATGTTCTGAAATGTGGAATGATTGCAGATTGCAGATTGTGATATAAATGTGAAATCTCAATTTTTTTTTCAAGTCTGAAAGTCTGAAATTTGTATATATATGGGATGGTGTATATGCAGTCACATAACTCCTACTTATACTAGTATATGCTAAGATAAGATCAATAGCATGCCATCTATTGAATTTTATCCACTAAATTCTGATTCTTGCCACCTTGCTTGAGCTGCTACTGGTTGCCGATGATGTGCCCTATTACTTCCTGACAATTTTATAAACTTTGGATTGTAGAAATGGATAATCTTATTCATGTATGCATGCAGTTGTATATATGTGATCCCTATATATATGTGATGTATGGCTATATATATATATATATATATATATATATATATATATATATACCAATTGTTTGCATATACTAATCTGCAAACCATAATCTGAAATGTTTTGCAGATTAGTAGTTTATTTGGAAGTATATAACCTTTGCTTTTAGACTGGCAGCTATACCATGCTTTTAGAAATTGATTTAATACTATGCATATAAGTTCAAAAATTATCTGAAATGCAGCTGCTGCATATAAGTTCAGAATAATGGACACTTATGTGAAATTTAGCACTTAAGACTATGTCTGAGTGAAATTATGGTTTGTTTGCCACTGAACTGAAACTACATATATATTCAGTCCTATGGACATTTGGACTTTGTGCAGTAGAGTACTGTCTCCTTTTATAATCAGTCCTATGGATATTTGAAATCCTCTTTTCAGTGTACTGAAATTTGAAGGGACAAATATTTGGAGGGACAAAAATTTCTAGCTAGTCAGTAGTATATGCACTTAGGACAGTAAAACGATTCCATTTCGCATCTAATATAAATTCACTGTAAAAGGATATCAATGGAAAAACCCACCGAAGTGCAACCCGCGGGTGACAAGGGCAAGGAAACTCAGGCCGTCGTCAAGGAAGATATTTGCATGGCAGTAGTTGCGGAGGAACTGTCGTCGTCAAGCTCCGGTGAAGCAGAGAGTGGATCGTATCACTCGCCGAGTGACCCCCATCCTTCTCCTGCAAGGAAGAAAAAGGGTGGGAGCGACAATGAAGATGTCGACTCCGACTACATCCCCCGCGAACCGGTGGTACGTAACATATTGTATATGATTAGTTCCGATCGTATTAAGTATATATATCGATTATAACCGATGTCATGTGAAATGCAAATATAGAAGAATGCTCCACGCCGATCTAAAAGGAAAGCCCAAGCCGCACCTGAAGCGGAAGCCGAAGCTGGAGCTGTCGTGCGCGTCTCAGCTTCAAGTAAACCCAAGAAAAGAAGGGGCGAGCGAGGGAAGAACATGTTGTTGAAAGAAGTCAGCGTGCTGACGCGGATCAGTGAGAAAGGGGAACCCCTATCACCCGAAGATTCATGTTCCAAGTATAGCAACCAATGCGGGGCGATAGTTAGGGATATCGTGGAGATCACATGGAAGGATTGGAAGAAAGTTCCTGACGCTACAAAGAACAGCTGTTGGACGTCGCTGCAAAGCAGGTTTGAGTATCCACAAGGGACAGACGACGATACAGCGAAGGTCTATGCACTCAAGACCATGGGCAAGCTGTGGCGGAACTGGAAAACAGACCTTAACAAGAAATATGTTCAGAAGGGACGTACGCCGTTTACGGAGTACGGAAAGATAACACCAGCCCAGTGGGATGAGTTCGTTGCCCNCGCGTCCTCACCGCCGCCGCCTCCTCTTCTTCCTTTGCTCACCGCCTCATCCAGGTACCCCTGTCGCCGCCGAATCAATGGATGGATCGATGATTGATTGTTTGTATCGATGAATGGATGGATTATTGATTGATTGTATGAATGGATGGATTAGGGTTGAATGGATGGATTGATTGATTTTACTTCTGATGGATGGATTCATCGATGAATTAGTGGTTTTGTTCTGTTTTGAAATTTCAAAGAGTTTAATAAGCTGCTTTAGAACTGAAATTTCCTGAAATTTTCTCTGAAATTCTCTGAAATTTTGATATGGCAGCAGCAAAATATGGCAGCTAGCATGCATATTTTGCTCATTGATGAATGCAGTCTGAAATAAATTTGAATAGGGGCTGATATAGATGTGAAATAAATTGCTCTCTGAAATTGATGAATATCTCATAGGTGAATGGTGAATATATGCAGAATGTTGATTTTGAATGTCGAATGGTTGCAGATTGCAGATTGTATATGTTCTGAAATTTTGGGAAATGATAGAAATGGGCTGTGGGTGACATATATTTGGGATGATAATTAAGGCAATTTGCCAAACTGCCTTAATTACTATATTTGTGTCTAGATGATTCATTGGTTAATAGCACTTAGGGTAGGAACTCTAGTTGTGAGTGCACTGAAAATGTGATTTCCCTTTTTAAGCTGCTTTAGAACTGAAATTTGGACTTGTTTATATAAATTTGGATTTATTCATGGGGAATCAATAATCTGATTGCAGATTGTATATGTTCTGAAATGTGGAATGATTGCAGATTGCAGATTGTGATATAAATGTGAAATCTCAATTTTTTTTCAAGTCTGAAAGTCTGAAATTTGTATATATATGGGATGGTGTATATGCAGTCACATAACTCCTACTTATACTAGTATATGCTAAGATAAGATCAATAGCATGCCATCTATTGAATTTTATCCACTAAATTCTGATTCTTGCCACCTTGCTTGAGCTGCTACTGGTTGCCGATGATGTGCCCTATTACTTCCTGACAATTTTATAAACTTTGGATTGTAGAAATGGATAATCTTATTCATGTATGCATGCAGTTGTATATATGTGATCCCTATATATATGTGATGTATGGCTATATATATGTGTGTTGTGTGCGGTTAAGAAATGGACAAAACAAGATGAAGAGATGGAAAAGGCTGGGAAACCGGTTCCTATGAAAAATCACAACCCACGAACCAGGAACTGGGTGCGTGCAAGAACACCGGCCTTCACCCCGGAGGGGGATGTAGTCTTCAAGGATCCAAAGCTCCAGGAGGTAGCTGTCAAGATGAAGAACATCGTCACGCAGCAAGAGGCCGGGATGTTCGTGCCAGATAGAGACCGGGACGAGCTGACCTATGCGTTGGGCAACCCGGAGCACTCTCGCCGTGTCCGAGGAGTATCCTCCAAGACTAGCTGGAAGGATGGATTCAAAGAGGATGCTCATACCTACAAGAAGCATGATCGCTATAAGGAGGAGATAGAATCCCAGGGTAGGGCAGCAGCTCGTGAGGAATGCCATAGATATTGGAGCCAGAATATGATGCACGGTGGTGCCGTTTCGCAGCCTGATCCGAGCTATCCGATGGACGATGTAACGGAGGATACTCCTTGCAAGCTCTTGATTCCGGTCGGCAGGGCAGGAAAGAAAATACAGGTTGCAACTGGAAGGTTCATACCGGGCCGCAGATTCCATTGCCAAGACATTCCGGATGACTATGCCAAGGTAGAGGTCCGGACGGTCAATGAGGCTCACCGGATGCACGAGATCGACATTCCAACACCCGAGGGGATTGTGTACCTTGGAGATACCGTTGACCAGTTTGTGCTGTGGCACAAGAATGATATTCAACTAGGGTCAACGGATGGAACGGATCGTCCACCAAGGATACCGGTGTCACCGCCTCGTCCACCAAGGGAACAAGAACCGACGGATCCTCCAGTTTCATCACCTCCGCAATCAGATCATGTAGTTGCATCACCTCCAAGATCAGAGCCTGCTGTTGCGTCACCTCCAATTGAAAAGGAGACAGAAGTACAATCAGGGCTTGAAATGGATCAATCAGAAGTACAAGTTCAAGAAGTGCCTCCGGCACAACAATCAGAGCGTGCACAATCAGGGCCTAAGCGGACAATGCCTGATGAACTAGACCCATCGCAAACACAGCCATCGCAACCGGAGGAACCTAAGGGTGCCGATGTGCCAGTGATGGTAAGGACACACAAGCACAAAGGAAAAAGTGAATCGAAGAAAAGATATATGATAACGGCATTCCAAGGAAGGGACAAAGATATCAAAGATGCCGATTTTGATGACAGAAAGTTAACAGGCCTCAAGGAAACCATGGAAGATTATCTTAATTATATCAACTGCCCGGATGTGCCGCATGACTTTCAGAATGGCCAACCATTCATCCATGCCTGGCAACTAACAGAAGGACCGTGGCAACTAAGGAGGTGGCATGAATGGTACATCAGGGCAAGCACCATAAAAGGCCTTTCATCGTTCACAGTTGCTGTGCAGGAGAACATTTTCTGGAGCGGGCCATGCCTATTCCAAGTCCATTTCTCCGATATGCATGCCCTCTACCGTCGGAAGAGGCTCGACGCCAATTTGGTCGGCATCTGATGTCTGTAAGTGCATGACTAGAACGTGTCAATAAATCATTGTACCTATGTGCGTACCTAATTTGACCTTACATTTTTTGAAGGATGAATTACGTGCAAGCCGAAGCGATGCGAAAGCCTGTCGGCTTCCTAAACCCGTGCCGGATAAGCCAGCCGAACCACACCTACCTGCTAGACGAGAACAAGCTACCGGCACATGTTCAGGCGATGATACGGCAAGAGAGGGACGCATATATAGAACAAAGGCATCAGGAAAAGATTCTCGATGTTGCTACTTATGTAGCTATAGCACTTGAATCTACGCAGGACAAGGAATGTGTTTACGCGCCATACGCCTTTGAGTAAGTTTTCATATCAACTACGGGTATATAGATATAATCACGGCTGGACTAACCATTTCTTTTGCAGCGACCATTGGATAGTATTTCTTCTCTATCCAAAGTACAATGAAGTCGTCGTCTTGGATTCTCTTGATAAAGATAGCAATACATATCAAGAAATGCTCAGAATTATCGATCTGTAAGTTATATGCATGGACGTTTCTTATTCTTATATATTCTCATGACGTGTTGTTATCTTTGACGAATTTAAATTAATTATCTCTCCAAACAGTGCATATAAAAGGTATTACCAGCAAGGCGGACAACGGAAAAACTCCAGACAACGCATACTCATCCGCAATAAGTGGCCGGTAAGTAAATTTGGATGCCAAACAATACTACTTAATTTTTATAAATGCATGTGTTTTTCCATTTAATTAACTAATATACTTTATAATTGATGTTGAAAGTGTCATAAGCAACCGGTGGGAACCGTACTATGCGGATATTACACCTGCGAATACCTTAAGGTCAATGGGAGATATTGCGCGAATTACGACGATGTAAGTACAAACCGTCAATACTCTTGTTAAGTTAATCGCTAACTTGCATTACTGTGAACAATTTCGTAATTTGTCATGATCTCGATCCAGCTTCCAAAAATTCCCAAGTCTGAAAGGGAGCTCGATGATAAATCCATTGAGAACATACAACGGGACATGTGCTACTTCATCCACCGTGAGTGCGCACATCAGCTTGGGAGGTTTTTCGACCACGATGGAGTTTTGGCCCTGCCGGAGAACGAATGTCTGTCTAACTGGAGCAGGAGTATAATATAGATAGGTTTCACGCGTATGTATATCGCTCGGGTTGTAAGACATTCAACTACTTGTATATGTGGTGTCGGTCCAATTCTATCTATATAGGTGCTTAGATATTGTGTGTGTGTGTGTGTGTGTGTATATATATATATATATATATATATATATATATGTATATATTAATCTTCATATATTATTTCCGCGTGCATGTATATTAATCATCAATGGCGGCTGCACGAAAGAGAACATACTTTATCGATAGCTCGATTAGTTATATCATCCACGTGTGACTCTAAAATACATGAACAAAGGTAAGAAAAAAATAATATATAATATTTTTTTATAAATATTGCATCTTCGCAGGCGGGCCACGTGTCAAAAATATGACGATGTCCTATTTTTACTGGCGGGCCATGTGCCTTCTCCAGAAACTATGGGCTTTTTTCCTAGCGGGCCACGTGTCCAAAAAGAGTGTAAGCCGCCAGAGAAGAACATTTTCGCTGGCGGCTGTCTTAAGCCAGCGGCCAGCGAAGATTTGGCTTCGCTGGCGGCTGACGTAAATTGGCCGCCAGAGAAAATATTTCTTCGCTGGCGGCCTACATAAATCGACCGCTAGCGAAGATATTTCTTTGCTCGCGGTCTATAACCGCTAGCGAAGATCTTGATCTTCACTGGCCTTTGCTTTGTGGCGGCCCCAATTGCCGCCAGCGAAGACCCAAAATGGCCGCCACGAAAAACTGTTTCCGTAGTAGTGGTTCATACTTCCAGTTTCAGACGCTTAACAACATTTAATTCACCTGATAGCATTTGATTATTATGTTCAGAGATGTCCACTTGTGATGCTTTTGAGTTTACTGCCCAAATCTTTTAACCTTATCATAGACTCTGAAATTATAATTGAGCTTTGTGTTCATTCTATACTCTTCAGTCATTCAGTTCAGTGCTCAGTTTTATCTGAACTGTGTGTTTGATTGAGCTCATGAACTGCAAGTTCATCTAACAAGTACAAATTGTTCTTCCAGTGAATGAGTGAATGACCAATGCAACACAAAGCAAAAGCCATACCGCATCCGACGAAGACATGTTAATAACCATCAGCCGCCGTGGTGAAGCGGGAGCGGCGCCGTGGCCTTCTTCCTGGGCCGCAGGATGTGGACGACCTCCAGCACGGCCGGCCGCCGCCTCGGGCTCTCCTGGACGCGGAGCAGCGCCGCCCAGAGAATTTTTTGTATTTTTAGATTTTTTTTTAATATTTACAGAAATATTATAGCGCCGAAAAAATTTGCAAAACTAGACCCTGCCGCCCTTCGCAAGGGCGGCAAGCCGACGTGGCACACGCCGCGCTGGACGGCGCGGGACGGCCGTCCTCCTGCCCTCTTGCCGCCCTCCTACCCTCTTGCCGCCCTGGCAAAGGGCGGCAGGACCCCCTTGCCGCCCTTACAGAGGGCGGCAGGCCTGGCCGCCTATAAAGCCCAGCCGGCTCCTTTGAGGAGCCCATTCCCTCCTAACCTCTCCACATCAAAAAAAATAAAAGGAGAAGGGGAGGAGAAGAAAAGAAGAGGCGAAGCCCTGCCGGTTTCAAACTTCGAT
>BDMV01000003.1:40538469-40548979 GCA_008326285.1 Oryza officinalis
TTATTTGTGTTGATGGTACAGTGTACAGGTATCTTCAGGGATCGAAGAAGCTAGTGTACATGCGGCACCGACGTTACTTAAGAAAGAATCACCCGTACCGCTCCAAAGCAGAATATTTCGACAACACTGTTGAGGATGGTGATCCACCAGAACCATGGAAGGGTGATAAAGTGTTCACAATAACGAAAAAGCTCAAGGTTGTTTTTGGGAAGGCCAAAAAGAAGGAAACCAACAAGCGGAAGAGAAATGAGGCCAAAGAGCCAGCAAGCGCTAGCGGGCCATTCAAGAAGCATTCCATTTTCTTTAAGTACCTTCCGTACTGGCAAGATTTAGAGATACGTCATTCTATCGATGTCATGCACCTAGAGAAAAATGTCTTCGATAGCACCATGGGTACTTTACTAGACATACCTAGCAAGACAAAGGATGGGCTGAAGTCCCGTAAGGACCTCGTGAATATGCAGATAAGGAAAGAGCTTCACCCTGTAGATGAGGGTAACGGAAAAGTGTATCTTCCGCCGGCCTGCTACACCTTGACAAATGAGGAGAAAAAGGCAATGTGCAAATGCCTACGTGGGGTGAGAGTGCCTACTGGTTTCTCCTCAAACATTAAGCGACTGGTATCCATGAATGATTTGTCATTTTCAGGCTACAATTCCCATGATTGCCATGTAATGCTCACAGTATTCCTCGCTATCGCCATCAGAGCAATCGAACCATTACACGTTAAGGTGGTCATCACAAAGCTGTGTTACTTCTTCAATGCAATCTCACAGAGAGTAATTGATCTTGACGAGTTAGGTCCTCTCCGCACTTTCGCTATAGAGACCGTGTGCGAGCTTGAGATGTGTTTCCCGCCGTCATTTTTCAATATGATGGAACACCTCATAGTTCATATTGTGCCTCAGATTATTGCACTTGGTCCCCTGTACCTGCATCAGATGTGGCCATTCGAACGGTACATGTCCATTCTAAAAGGCTACGTACGGAACCGTGCCCACCCAGAGGGATCGATGATAGAGGGATATACTACCGAGGAAGTCGTTGAGTGTTGCATTGATTACCTAAAAGAGGGGAAAGCAATTGGTTTACCGGTACCTCGACATGAAGGTAGATTATCTGGAAGAGGGACAAAAGGGCAGAAAAGAATCCACGACGATGATTACAAGAAAGTGAAAGAAGCTCATTTCACTGTGCTGCAACAGCTCGCGATAGTGGAGCCGTACATAGATCAGCACCTTAAGGAATTACAAGCAATGAATACAGGGCGTTCTGATGCATGGATCATGAAACGACACAAGGCTGCCTTTACTGAATGGTTCAAGAACCTCGGCCTACCAGATGGCGATACTACGGAGGAAAAAACTATTAAGAGATTGGCTGACGGGCCATCAAGTGTTTACACCTCATGGCAAGCATATGATCTGAATGGGTACACATTTTATACCAAAGCGAAAGACCAAAGGAGTGCATGCCAAAACAGTGGCCTTCGAGTAGAGGCAATCGACCCAACTGGACAAAAGAGCACATACTATGGATTCATAGAAGAAATCTGTGAACTGGACTATGGATCCAACATGCAGATTCCACTGTTCCGGTGCCAATGGGTGAAACACCCATCTGGCGTGGTTGTCGACATTTTCGGGCTGACAATCATCGACCTGGTCAACGTAGGGCACAAGAATGACCCATGGGTACTTGCCGATCGGGCCGCTCAGGTTTTCTATGTGACTGATCCATCTCAGTTGAAGAAAGATATAGTTGTCTCGGGGAAACAAAAGATTTTGGGAGTTGATGATGTCCAAGATGTTGAGGCATATAATCAGTACGAGAACATGACACTCTTCACGGACTTTACAAACAACATTAAGGTCGCGGAAGCAATGATTGGTGATTCCCCGAAGCCATACATGAGGAACAAGGGAGTAGGGAAGAATGTCAAAGGTTAATCTACATATGTAATTATGGTGACCTAAGATGGATGATGAATTTTTGTACGGATGATTACCAACTCTTTTTGTAATTAGTTCTGTGGATATTTTTACATTTAGTTGTGCAAAGAAAAAAATATTGAAATGGGACCAAACGTTTTTCCTGGCGGTCGAGGACACTTCCGGCCGCCAGCGAAAAAGGTGTTCTCTAGCGGCGAGGTAAGCCGGCCGCCAGCGAAAATGGGTTTCGGTAGCGGGCCGCCTATTCCGGCTGCCAGCGAAAACCTATTTCGCTGGCGGCCAGGTAAGCAGGCCGCTAGCGAAAATGGGTTTCTCTAGCGGGCCGCATAATCATGCCGCCAGCGAAAAAGGTTTTTTGCTGGCGGCGAGGTAATCCGGCCGCTAGAGAAAATAGTTTCGCTAGCGGCCCGCCTAATGTGGCCGCCAGCGAAAAAGGTTTTAGCTAGCGGCGAGGTAAGCCGGCCGCCAGCGAAAATGGGTTTCGCTATATATGGGCGCGCGGGAGTCCTCAATTTTCACTAAGTCCCGAAGGCGCGAAAACCCTAGAGCCGCCGCCAGGCTGCCAAAATTTTCAGCCGCCGCCGCCAGCAAAAACCTAGCGCCGCCGCCTCCTTTTCGCGCCAGGAGGCAGGTAGCCCTCACCGCCGCCGCCTCCCTCCTCACCGCCGCTCGGCTGCCTCCTCACTGCCGTCGCCGGCCGCCTCCTCACCGCCCCCGGCCACCTCCTCACTGCCACCGCCGCGTCCTCACCGCCGATGGCCGCCTCCTCACCGCGCCGCGGCCGCGTCGTCACCACCACCGATGGCCACCTCCTCACCGCCGCTGGCCGCCTCCTCGCAGCCGCCGGCGGCCGCCTCCTCACCGCCGATGGCCGCGTCCTCACAGCCGCCGCGCCGCGTCCTCACCGCCACCGATGGCCACCTCCTCACCGCCGCTGGCCGCCTCCTCGCAGCCGCCGGCGGCCGCCTCCTCACCGCCGCCGCCTCCTCTTCTTCCTCTGCTCGCCGCCTCCTCACAGCCGCCGACGGCCCGCGTCCTCACCGCCGCCGCCTCCTCTTCTTCCTCTCTGCCTCACCGCCTCATCCAGGTACCCCCTGTCGCCGCCGAATCAATGGATGGATCGATGATTGATTGCTTGTATCGATGAATGGATGGATTATTGATTGATTGTATGAATGGATGGATTAGGGTTGAATGGATGGATTGATTGATTTTACTTCTGATGGATGGATTTCATCGATGAATTAGTGGTTTTGTTCCTGTTTTTGATTGGTGGTGCTTGGATGGATTCTGAGGCTTTAGAGACTACCAAGTTTAGAGGATTTTGAGGAAATGCGGATAATATTGGGCTTTTGGATGCAATTGGAATGGTTAAGATGTATAGGTTTTGGTAGTTTGTACATTTGAGGCTGGATCCTGGAGGAAATGTTGGTTCTTGGTTGGCGTTTGGCACTGCATAAGGGCCTATGCTTTTTTGGAAGATTTCCAGTGATACTGCCACTTCCATTGTTTTTGCTTAACATTAGAGATTGGTAGGTTAGATTCTCCGGAAACTGATAATTTGAGGACAATGTTGTGTTGTGTACGTTTCAGGATGCACTTTTGTCCACTGATTGATTATTTGTTGCCTTCCCTTGTTTTTCTCTAACAATAATAGATTTTTTGTTAGATTCTCTGAAAAATTTGAGGACAATGTTGTGTTTGTCTATGTTTCGTAATGCACTTTTGTACACTTATTGATTGTTATTGTGTTAAAACAAAAGTGGTATCATATATGGGGACCTGTCCTGGTCATTTGCATTTGTGTTTCTTAAGGATCCCATGTACAGAAGATTTTTATGTCCTGGTTTAATTATATCTGTGTCCCCAAGGGGCCACGTGACATAAATTTTTCATATCCTGGTTTTTTGTAAGTGGACAACTACGCCACATATTCTGTAATTCAGATAAGTCATCGTATAATGCTTTCTTTTTTCAGTGGTTTATAGTAAGCTTTCCTGCAGTTAAATAGTTAGTAAAAAAATTGGGCTCCTGAAATTGAAATCGGTGATGGAGTATATTTTGAAATACATTTTGTTCTATGACTTCTATCAGCTAGCCAAATTTTCTTATGTTGTCATGATTTTACTGCATCTTGTTAATAGAAATGATTTTGACTTTCAGGAGTGTGATTTGTCCTTGAGGATCTTGTATATACAGTAATTTTGGATTAGCAGTTTGTCCACTCTAATTTTATTTAATGTATGGTGAAGGTAATATGGAGGAATACCAGAAGAGTTTGTGAAACTAAAAGCAATTTGTTTGTCACTTTTCAAATAAAACAGTTGGTTTATCATCATGAAGATAAAAATGCATTGCTTTTTGAGAATTATCAGTCATGAAGCTAGAAGAAAAAATGGTGTTCTTATTTAGTATTGCACCTGTTCTGTCCTTGAAAAATGAAGTACTGAACACATGTTAATTCTCACATCCTATATGTTGTGTTCTTGTTTAGTTTTGTGCCTATTCAGTCCCTGGACGATGAATTGCTAAAACACATTGCTAAAAAATATCCCAAAATTAATATAAGGATTCCTAAAGACTCAAAAACATTTAAAAAGACTAAATTACACATTATTTAGATGCCCTTATTTTTCCTTTTTAACTCTTTTAAGAAAGATGTAACCATTCCATTCCGCATCTAATATAAACTCACCTTAAAAGGATATCAACGGAAAAACCGACCGAAGCGGAACCCTCGGGCGCCAAGGGCAAGCAAACTCCACCGATTCTTGAGGAGGATATTTGCACACAAGTAGTCGCGGAGGAATCATCGCCGTCAAGTTCCGGTGAGGAAGGGAGTGGATCGTATCACTCGCCGAGTGACCCCCATCCTTCTCCTGCAAGGAAGAAAAAGGGTGGGAGCGACAATGAAGAAGTCGACTCCGACTACATCCCCCGCGAACCGGTGGTACGTAACATATTGTATATGATTAGTTCCGATCGTATTAAGTATATATATCGATTATAACCGATGTCATGTGAAATGCAAATATAGAAGAATGCTCCACGCCGATCTAAAAGGAAAGCCCAAGCCGCACCTGAAGCAGAAGCCGAAGCTGGAGCTGTCGTGCGCGTCTNACGCGCCAGAGGAGGCGCCGCCGCCTCCTTTTCACGCCAGGAGGCCAGGTAGCCCTCACCGCCGCCGGCCTCCTCCTCACCGCCGCTCGGCTTGCTCCTCACTGCCCGTCCGCCGGCCGCCTCCTCACCGCCCCCGCCACCTCCTCACTGCCACCGCCGCGGTCCTCACCGCCGATGGCCGCCTCCTCACCGCCGCCGGCCCGCGTTCGTCACCACCACCGATGGCCAACCTCCTCACGCCGCTGGCCGCCTCCTCGCAGCCGCCGGCGGCCGCCTCCTCACCGCCGATGGCCGCCTCCTCACAGCCGCCGGCCGCGTCCTCACCGCCACCGATGGCCACTCCTCACCGCCCTGCCGCCTAGCAGCCGTCGCGGCCGCCTCCTCACCGCCGATGGGCCGCGTCCTCACAGCCGCCGGCGGCCGCGTCCTCACCGCCGCCGCCTCCTTCTTCTTCCTCTGCTCGCCGCCTCCTCACAGCCGCCGACGGCCGCCGTCCTCACCGCCGCCGCCTCCTCTTCTTCCTCTGCTCACCGCCTCATCCAGGTACCCCTGTCGCCGCCGACTCTTTTTTCCGATGAATGGAATGGATGAATGAATGAATGGATCGATGAATGGATGGATGAATCAATGGATGGATCGATGATTGATTGTTTGTATCGATGAATGGATGGATTATTGATTGATTGTTATGAATGGATGGATTAGGGTTGAATGGATGGATTGATTGATTTTACTTCTGATGGATGGATTCATCGATGAATCGATGATCTGTTGTAGCCATTTGTAATCGCAGGGGATGCATGTTTATTCTTAATCCGAGAATTTGGTTTGTATTTTACTAAAATAGTTTGAATTTGGTTTGTAGCCATTTGTAATTTGGTTTGTATTTTACTGAAATAGTTTTGTTAATTTTGCAATCAAGCATCTAATTAGTAGTTTATTATCACTGAAAATTAGTGGTTTTGTTCTGTTTTGAAATTTCAAAGAGTTTAATAAGTTCTGTTATATGTGATTTGTTTCCATTCAAAGAATCATCCATTGCGGTGAGAGGAATAAAGGTTCAATTTTGAACTGGTCTTTTTCAATCAGGGCATGATTTTTTCAATCTTTAACCTCACCGTTGTCATTCTTGGCGTTGGACTGGGAGCAGCAGGACCTGGTCTCCGCGGAGGCCCAGGCCGAGCGATCTGCGCGCCTCTGGTCACCTCGGCTTGAATACTGCATTTGTTTTGCCTCCAATTAGATGGTTGAGATGTGCGGGCTAAACATTATCTTGTTGTTTTTGTTTTCTGGATTTTATATTATCCGATGATGGCTAATGCCCTCAACATTCTGAAAATGCTTTGCAATTGTATTATTTCCCCCCTTTTTTACATGTGCTGCATTATGAATCCTGAAGCCAAACTCTAAACACAAATAGCTATCCCACTTGACGAATTTGATGGTAACTCTTGTTGCTAAACTGATCATGGCTTTGTTAAGCTATCTAAAAATAACTTACAAATATTGCCGCTAATTCTGGTCAATTTTGTCCTTTAATTTGTATTTTGGATGGATTTTTAATTGAAGCTTGAGATGTGCTCCTATCTACAATCTGGAATAACCTTGAGATCAATTAGTTGATTAATTCATTTGTAAGTGGACAACTACGCCACATATTCTGTAATTCAGATAAGTCATCGTATAATGCTTTCTTTTTTCAGTGGTTTATAGTAAGCTTTCCTGCAGTTAAATAGTTAGTAAAAAAAATTGGGCTCCTGAAATTGAAATCAGTGATGGAATATATTTTGAAATACATTTTGTTCTATGACTTCTATCAGCTAGCCAAATTTTCTTATGTTGTCATGATTTTACTGCATCTTGTTAATAGAAATGATTTTGACTTTCAGGAGTGTGATTTGTCCTTGAGGATCTTGTATATACAGTAATTTTGGATTAGCAGTTTGTCCACTCTAATTTTATTTAATGTATGGTGAAGGTAATATGGAGGAATACCAGAAGAGTTCGTGAAACTAAAAGCAATTTGTTTGTCACTTTTCAAATAAAACAGTTGGTTTATCATCATGAAGATAAAAATGCATTGCTTTTTGAGAATTATCAGTCATGAAGCTAGAAGAAAAAATGGTGTTCTTATTTAGTATTGCACCTGTTCTGTCCTTGAAAAATGAAGTACTGAACACATGTTAATTCTGACATCCTGTGGGTGGATCTGTTTTAGGCCTATAGTTGTTTGATCAGGTTATTTACCAAAATTAGTGCTTGTGGTTTTGTATTGGCTTGCTGTTGTTATTTGGGCACACTTTTATACGGGCTAACCCATGGAGGCTGTGGTGCACGGCTGAATTCAGGGCTTCGGATGATTGACAATCCAATCCATATTCATGTTCTTGTTACTAGCATCTTGTCTATTGCTTGATCTCTCACGTATCAATGATCCATGATTTATCTGAATACTGCTACAAAGAAAACTGGTGCATTTTGAATGTGTCACCTTCTATGATCCAATCACACACTGCATGAAAAGTGGTAGCTTTTGCACAAGGCAAGAAACGGTTATATTCCAATGAATTCACTTATTTTTTCACATGTGTCTAAGATTGCATGGTTGTTATCGTAAAGGTATCTCTGAAAAATACATAAAAATATGGACGGCGCTGTGGCGTGGTCGTCATGCGTTTTGTATTAATATATAATTTGACCGTTTTGACCTAATTGTTTGAAGTATCAGATGTACATATTAAATTGCACCAAAATTCCAGTGAGTTCTGTATATTGAATAGCACCTACATGAATTTCCTCATGATTGTATATTGCATCAATTATTTTTAAATATTCAATGAACTTAACTGTATATAGATGCCCTTATTTTTGGATTAAATCAAATATTGCATCACTATTTATATCTACTCTATCCGTCCAAAATATAAGTATTTTTGGATTAAAAAAAATATCCCAAAATTAATATAAGGATTCCTAAAGACTCAAAAACATTTAAAAAGACTAAATTACACATTATTTAGATGCCCTTATTTTTCCTTTTTAACTCTTTTAAGAAAGATGTAACGATTCCATTCCGCATCTAATATAAACTCACCTTAAAAGGATATCAACAGAAAAACCGACCGAAGCGGAACCCTCGGGCGCCAAGGGCAAGCAAACTCCACCGATGCTTGAGGAGGATATTTGCACACAAGTAGTCGCGGTGGAATCATCGCCGTCAAGTTCTGGTGAGGAAGGAAGTGGATCGTATCACTCGCTGAGTGACCCCCATCCTTCTCCTGCAAGGAAGAAAAAGGGTGGGAGCGACAATGAAGAAGTCGACTCCGACTACATCCCCGCGAACCGGTGGTACGTAACATATTGTATATGATTAGTTCCGATCGTATTAAGTATATATATCGATTATAACCGATGTCATGTGAAATGCAAATATAGAAGAATGCTCCACGCCGATCTAAAAGGAAAGCCCAAGCCGCACCTGAAATGGAAGCCGAAGCTGGAGCTGTCGTGCGCGTCTCAGCTTCAAGTAAACCCAAGAAAAGAAGGGGTGAGTGAGGGAAGAACATGTTGTTGAAAGAAGTCAGTGTGCTGACGCGGATCAGTGAGAAAGGGGAACCCCTATCACCCGAAGATTCATGTTCCAAGTATAGCAACCAATGCGGGGCGATAGTTAGGGATATCGTGGAGATCACATTGAAGGATTGGAAGAAAGTTCCTGACACTACAAAGAACAGCTGTTGGACGTCGCTGCAAAGCAGGTTTGAGTATCCCCAAGGGACAGACGACGATACAGCGAAGGTCTATGCACTCAAGACCATGGGCAAGCTGTGGCGGAACTGGAAAACAGACCTTAACAAGAAATATGTTCAGAAGGGACGTATGCCGTTTACGGAGTACAAAAAGATAACACCAGCCCAGTGGGATGAGTTCGTTGCCCTGAAGACATCGGCGGAGGAAAAGGAGAAGAGCCAGAGGATGTCTGAACTAGCAAGAAGGAATAAATATCCTCATCGTTTGGGATCGACCGGTTACCGTGCAGTGGTTAAGAAATGGACAAAACAAGATGAAGAGATGGAAAAGGCTGGGAAACCGGTTTCTATGAAAAATCACAACCCACGAACCAGGAACTGGGTGCGTGCAAGAACACCGGCCTTCACCCCGGAGGGGGATGTAGTCTTCAAGGATCCAAAGCTCCAGGAGGTAGCTGTCAAGATGAAGAACATCGTCACGCAGCTAGAGGCCGGGATGTTCGTGCCAGATAGAGACCGGGACGAGCTGACCTATGCGTTGGGCAACCCAGAGCACTCTGGCCGTGTCCGGGGAGTATCCTCCAAGACTAGCTGGAAGGATGGATTCAAAGAGGATGCTCATACCTACAAGAAGCGTGATCGCTATAAGGAGGAAATAGAATCCCAGGCTAGGGCAGCAGCTCGTGAGGAATGCCATAGATATTGGAGCCAGAATATGATGCACGGTGGTGCCGTTTTGTAGCCTGATCCGAGCTATCCGATGGATGATGTAACGAAGGATACTCCTTGCAAGCTCTTGATTCCGGTCGGCAGGGCAGGAAAGAAAATACAGGTTGCAACTGGGAGGTTCATACCGGGCCGCAGATTCCATTGCCAAGACATTCCGGATGACTATGCCAAGGTAGAGGTCCGGACGGTCAATGAGGCTCACCGGATGCACGAGATCGACATTCCAACACCCGAGGGGATTGTGTACCTTGGAGATGCCGTTGACCAGTTTGTGCTGTGGCACAAGAATGATATTCAACTAGGGTCAACGGATGGAACGGATCATCCACCAAGGATACGGGTGTCACCGCCTCGTCCACCAAGGGAACAAGAACCGAGGGATCCTCCAGTTTCATCACCTCCACAATCAGATCATGTAGTTGCATCACCTCCAAGATCAGAGCATGCTGTTGCGTCACCTCCAATTGAAAAGGAGACAGAAGTACAATCAGGGCTTGAAATGGATCAATCAGAAGTACAAGTTCAGGAAGTGCCTCCGGCACAGCAATCAGAGTGTGCACAATCAGGGCCTGAGCGGACAATGCCTGATGAACTAGACCCATCGCAAACACAGCCATCGCAACCGGAGGAACCTAAGGGTGCCGATGTGCCAGTGATGGTAAGGACACACAAGCACAAAGGAAAAAGTGAATCGAAGAAAAGATATATGATAACGGCATTCCGAGGAAGGGACAAAGATATCAAAGATGCCGATTTTGATGACAGAAAGTTAACAGGCCTCAAGGAAACCATGGAAGATTATCTTAATTATATCAACTGCCCGGATGTGCCGCATGAGTTTCAGAATGGCCAACCATTCATCCATGCCTGGCAACTAACAGAAGGACCGTGGCAACTAAAGAGGTGGCATGAATGGTACATCAGGGCAAGCACCATAAAAGGCCTTTCATCGTTCACAGT
>BDMV01000003.1:40577397-40588963 GCA_008326285.1 Oryza officinalis
CCAAGTCAGAGAACAATGGCCGATCGGTCAGCAGACCGATGACACATTGTCATAGCCCAGCCGATAGGGCAAAGCTATATCGGCTCACTTAGAAAATAAGTAAGACATGAATCTAATCTTATCGGCCTTCATTGATATGTAAACCTCAACTAATAATACCGGCCGATAAGGATGACAAAGGTAACTACACCAGCTAGTACTCTAGTGCAACCTTATACGAGCCAATCGGCCAGTATAAACACGTCAACCATAAAGAAATCTTGAGATTACCTCATGATCGACATATCTATACTTATCGATCTGCACATATAAGTGGCAAACATATGCAAGAAACATAAAGCAATCACATATGTTAGATAAGACCGGCTAAAACCCCGGTACTATCCTTAATTACAACCGAAAACAGGCTTTGTGTTAGATCTCAAAACAGGACTAAGGTCGATGGCAACTCGAAGTGTGAATTGAGACTTAACACAAACAAAATCAAGTCGTCGATTGCTTTTGGGGATGGCAACTGCATTAAATAATCTAGCCAAGCATAAGAATTAAACCATCGTCGGCAGTAAACCCTAAAGCGAGTAAACTGCTGGCAAGGCTTAATTAAAATACCTGTCAAAACTATTCAAGACATGATAATCGACGATCACATCATCGAGGCTTAATGTGCCTAAAACGACACATTAGCCCCGACGATGCAGATCGTCGGGGACGAGTTCTTACCTCTGCTCCGAGGAAGCAAGAACTCGTCGAAGAAAACCTCTTGCGAGGGTTGGCGATGCGCCGAAAGTAGATTGATTTGATTGTGTGATTGATTGAGAGAGACCCTCCTATGTACAAACTATCGGGATATTTATACCTGAGGTTACAACAGAACCCTTGTTGGGCACGATCTTATCTACAACTAACAAACAAGTCCTTGCGGCAGACTTAAGCCACAGATTAGATCTAAACTACTTAGTTTACAAGATACAATTGCCTAAAACCGAGCTTTATCTCTATTTGGCAACTTCCTTGAAGCTTATTTCGGGCCCAGACCAAACCCACGCTGACACGGTCAACTCACAACCCGTATCGGCCCACGTTATCACCAAATCCGTATCGGCCGATACGCTCTTTATAGCAACACCTCCCTAGTCCGATACAGTTACCGAGTCCGATACGAAGCCTGGTCCGACTCCAACTCAACCCTTCTTCTCTGCTTCGGTTTCCCTTTTTCTTTCCAAGTCGATTACCAAAATCCGTCGTTAACACATGCCCCCCAATTCCGCTTCATTATATAATGTGGCGGAATTAGCTCCGAGGAACTCATCGACTTCTTTGCTAGGTCTTGTCTGAAAACCGCACAGATCCAAATTCGAAAACTTCCGCCGCCGATTCAACAAGCTCTTCGTGCCCATCAACTCCGGCGACCGCTCGGCGTTCCATCGACATCGACCCCTTTCGCAGCGATCCCTTCTTCAACAACAATGGCTTCCACCCCATTCTACGCCTCTGAGATCCCCGCGGTAAGTCGACTCATTCAATCCTGCATTATCGCTTTCCCCGCCGATTTCTCCAAGTTAGGGTTCTACTCTCTGCCCCCCCGGGTCTTATATTTTCGTCGTCATTCTCACGATTTAGGTCTTCAAAAACCAAATCTTGATCCCTACCAACGATAAATCCCATCGCTTCCTCCTGGGCCCCATGGGCGACTGCGACCCAACCTGGCTAATCAACGCCGAAACAGACAGAATCCCCTTCAGGCAGGCCAAGCCCACTATCTCTGCATGGAAACACACCTTCAGGTCATGGCCATCGAAGCTAAACGGATACAGGACATGGCATAAAAGGATTGCTGCCGTTAAACAAGTCCACTGGGACGAGATTGGAATCGGCCAATGCATAACTCTGTCCCTGGCCGATACCAAAAAGAATGAGCCACTAATGTCAGCTGCTAGTTACTTCTGGTCAAGTACCTTGAACGCCTTCATGTTCAAGCAAGGTCCGATGACCCCAACCCTCATAGATATCAAAGTACTCACAGGACTAGACATCGATTCTGAAATTAATCCCTTCAGCCTCCTGATAAACAGCAGCCACAAACTGAAAACCAAGAAAATTGGAGGCTGGTCTGGATACATCTCTGAGCACATGGAACAAGGATCGGTCTCAGAGCGAGAACATGTAGCTTTCCTGACATTGTGGTTGGAAAGATTCGTCTTCTGCGGATCGACCTGCGGCCCCACAACAAACTGTCAGCAGCTGGCTCAAGCCCTGATCAGCAAAAAACAAATCCCTCTCGGCCGATATCTCTTAGGAGCTGTATATTGGCTACTCCACATTGCCACGCAAGACTTGATGCTGAAACAAACCGTGGCACATGGGGGACCATGGTGGTTCATCCAACTGTGGCTAACAATTCACACCAACACCATGGTCGATCGGCCACCTCTATCGGATTCGCGCTTCCCATCGAAGTATGCCGATCACGAAGACCCCAGGAGCAGACGATGCATGTCTTATGGAGAAGCAGCCTCCATCTACCCTGGCGCAGATCAATCGGCCGATGACATGGCTACATGGTTCATCCGTTTCTTCACCGGCCCTCCATCAACCAGGATGGACATGTTTGTCTATACATCGGACCGAGACTATGAACTCCCAGATGATCTGCAACTGAGCTTGGTAAACGATGACATGGAGTCCAGAGAGATGTTTATGATCGGCCTCACTCCATGCCTGCTCCCGGTAGGCATTTTTCAGGGAAGGAGCACCAGCCTGTCCTACGAATTTTATAACCCAATGACAGCTGCTAGGCAATGCGGGCTCGGGCAACTTCCCATCAGTTTATACCTTCATAAACTCCTGGAGAGCAGAGGCACAGTCTCATCAGCTCTGGTTATGAGCAAGGCGATGGAAATCAAGCTCCCGAATCTTGGTGACTGTGATCGGCTACACCTGAACACCTTTGTCCACATCAATTTCCAAACCTGGTGGCAAGAGTGGGCCGCTCACATCTTTCATCAATCGGCCAGGTTCTATGTAACAGAGCTTATTCAAGGCATCAGTTCCCAAGTACCAGACGAGCCGATTCCTTCTGTGAGCAACAGTGGACAGAAGATTTTCTATGCTCAAGCCATAGCTCCATCGGGGTCAACTATCCTGGAGTCCATCATCGGCCTCAACTCCCCAAAAATATCATCACTACTTCAGGGACCAACAATCAAGGGAAACCCCAAGAGGAAAGCGCCATCTAAAGGCAAAGCCCAAAAATCCAGCAAAAAAGCCAAAATTGACGACCAAGAAGATCTAGAAGAGCTGGATCCCTCCATGGAAGAATTCCTCGAAGAACAAGTAATGGAGGAAGAAGTCGATGCAGCTGCTGCCGATACACATGAAGAAAACACATCGGCTGAAGCTATCAAAGAGACATCGGCCGAAACTACTGAGATCCCACCGGCCGATGACCAAAGTGATGCCCCCCAACCGAAAAGGACCAAACATGCAATTCGCAAGGTAAACACAATTTCTTCTCTGTGCTCACATAACCCCTTCCTATTGCTGGGCTTTAATTTAACATCCTTTTCAGGCTGCGGCATCGTCTATACTGAAGGAAAGAACTCAATCGGCCCCTCTGCCAAGGACTAAGAAAGCAACCTTACAACGGCGTGAGCGGGCTAAAGCACGATTGAGGACTCCGTCTCCTTCTCCAGCATCCTCTCTGGTCGCCTCGGTAAGAGTTGATTTATATATTATCATGCTAATCTCACAACCCTACTTACCAATCCCTTGCTTTTCAGCCTAGGGCTCCAGCACCTTCACCACATCGGCCAACCCCATTGCCTACTGCATCAACACAGCAAAGGGAGGCCGATGCAAGCACCACCGATACTCCAACTCAGGTAATGAGACTTAGCCCGATCCCCTTTCGTCAGCTCCCATTTGATAAGACTGACCTTGACCTATGTTGACATTTGCAGAGCCTAGCCGATATGTTCTCATTTGATATAGGCCAGTTTCTCGATGACGAGGACAGGGAACTACCCAGCACGGCCAAGACGCCAATCTCCGACGATCTGAAGAACTGGCTGACTGACATTGGGAATCGGCTAGAAGCCTCGCTGGAATGTTTGGTAGAGAATTGTTCCTCCGTCAGAGCCAGGGTACAAGAAATCCAAGACGAACTGCCCGAAGACCTGATGGAGACCCTTACACCGGCCATCTTCTTAGAACAATACCGATTCAAGCTCAACAAAGCCAAAGAAAGGCTCGCAGAGCGACGGGAACGTGAGCAACTGGAATCGGCCTTGACCGCTAGCAAGGCTCAAGTTAACACCGATAAGACCAAGTTGGACGAGCTAGCGGTGAAGCCGATTGCCTTGAAAAATAGGCTTGAAGAACTCCGTCGCCTCGAGGCAGAGCTAGAATCGAAGCTGGCCACTACACGCCGAGAAATCCAAGAAGTTGAAGCCGGAATAGCTGCATCACCCAGGGCCATAGAAGACCAAACGGCAAAGCTCAAAGCATCGGCCAAGTACCTCGCGACCCTGAGCAAATCACTGAAACCGATCCCAGGAACGATGGCCGATGACGCCCAGGCTATCGAAGACGTTGAGCAGATTCGCCGTAACGCCATTGCTGCCATTGCAAATTTCATAGGGTGATGTAACATATGTTGTCCGTAAACATGAACCTGATCGGCCATGCAGCCGAATTTGTTCTGAAAATTTCAGCTTAATCATTACATTGCTGTGCATGTATATATCTTTAATATAAACAATCTCATTATAAACAATCTCATAGGCCGGAAAGCCGAAGTCAATTGCCAACTGAAAAATCCAATGCGAGATCTCCTGAAAAATTTGAAAAAATTCCGGTGAAAAAATTCCATGTCAAAATTCCAT
Organism: Oryza officinalis; assembly: GCA_008326285.1. Taxonomy (NCBI): domain Eukaryota; kingdom Viridiplantae; phylum Streptophyta; class Magnoliopsida; order Poales; family Poaceae; genus Oryza; species Oryza officinalis. Next base: position 40,582,281 of record BDMV01000003.1, read on the forward strand.
GTCTGTATATATATATGCCCCCCAAATTTTGGAAGATGAGGGCTCATATTCCGAAATTTTGAACTAAGGGCGACAATATGTATCGGCCATCTAAAGACGATGCTTAATCACATCGGCTGTAATCATAAATTGGCTAGAGGGCCGATCATGAGTCAATCCAGATACTGGGATAATATTGTTTCAAGTATTTGCCATTGAGAGCTCGTCCATAAATCTCGCCATCTAATCCCTTGAGCAAATAGGCATTGTGAGGAATACATCGATGAATTCGAAAGGGGCCTTCCCAATTAGGTGACTACTTGCCGAATTTATTATCTCTGGAACCAATCGGCATTATTAATTTCCATACAAGGTCTCCTTCCTTAAATGACTTGGCAACAACCTTTTTATTATAATGACGGGCTACTCTATCTTTATCACGCTTGATTTTCTCTAAGGCCCGTAATCGAACATGCGCCAAATCATCCAATTCATCAATCATAAGATTATGGTACTCATCGGCTGTCAAGTCGTCTTGCAAAGTAATCCTTCTTGAGCCGATGGTGGTTTCCCACGGCAGTACAGCTTCATGCCCATAGACCAGCTGATAGGGAGGCACTTGGATTGCACCATGGCAAGCCATCCGATACGCCCAAAGGGCATCGGCAAGCGTTGTATGCCATTGCCTCGGCTGTTCGTCAATTTTCCTCTTGATTAATTTGATCAAAGACTTATTAGAAGCCTCTGCCTGCCCATTAGCTTGCGCGTAGTAAGGAGAAGAATTGAGTAATCTGATGCCCATGCTGTCAGCAAATCGGACGAACTCATCGGACACGAAGATTGATCCCTGATCGGTAGTTATTGTCTGAGGTAACCCAAACCGATATATGATGTGCTCCTTAACGAACTGAATAGCGTCTTTGGAATCAACCTTCTTAAGGGGAACGGCCTCAACCCACTTTGTAAAGTAATCTGTAGCCACTAATATATACTTGTGTCCCTTACTTGATGGTGGGTTAATCTGGCCGATCATATCTATTCCCCATCCACGAAACGGCCACGGCTTTATGATTGGATGCATAACCGATGCCGGTGCTCTCTGAATTGCTCCAAATTTCTGACAATCCTGACATCCTTTATAATACTTGAAGCAATCCTCTAGCATGGTTGGCCAAAAATATCCGACGCGCTTCATCAGCCATTTCATTTTATGGGCCGATTGATGGGTGCCGCAAATCCCTTCATGTACTTCGCTCATAACAGTTTTAGCCTCCTCAGGACCTAGGCATTTGAGTAGGACACGTCAATCGTCCGATAATATAGGTTATCGTCCAATAAGACATAGTGTAAAACTTTATATTTCATTCTGCGTGACGCCGATTGGGAAGGATTTCTCAAATACTCAATGATATCAAACCTCCAGTCATCGGCGTGCACGAGAGCAATCTGGATCGGAACGTCTTTAGCCATCGGCCTGTATCCCGATGCCCCCTGAGCTAAATCATTGGCTTCAAAATTCTGCTTCCTGGGTATATGCCTCATCGTTACGATCCGGAAACCATGTAATAACTTTTTGCACTCCTCATTGTAGACTTTGAGAATATCATCTCTGCATTCATATTCCCCAGAAAGTTGACTAATTACTAGCTGTGAATCACCAATGATTTCGACGACATCGGCCTCGACTTCTTGTAATAACTGCAAGCCTTTAAGCACCGCTTCATATTCTGCTTGATTGTTGGTATAGTAAGACTTGATAGTGAAAGCGAACTCGAAACTTGCCCCCCGAGGGGATATGATGACTAGGCCGATACCGCAACCATGTCTGCAGACGGATCCATCGAAATACAATGTCCATGGCACAATGTCTGCATACGCAACTGAGTCGTCTCTATGTTGAACGATGAAATCGGCCAGGGCTTGTCCTTTGATTGCTTTGGCCGATTCATATCGAAGATCAAACTCTGTTAAAGCAAAGATCCACTTCCCGACTCGTCCTTTCAGCACAGGGGCCGATAACATGTATTTCATCACATCAGCCTTGCTCACCACGATGCACTCGTTGGAAAGCAGGTAATGCCTCAATTTAGTACATGAAAAATATAAACAAAGGCATAATTTCTCCACCGGCGTGTACCTTGTCTCAGCGTCTAACATTCTTCTGCTGAGATAAAAAATAGCTCTTTCCTTGCCATTAACATCTTGAACCAAGACCGAGCCGATGGATTTCTCATCGGCCGATAAGTACAGCTTAAATGGGACCCCTTTCTGTGGAGGGATTAGAACCGGAGGAGAAGTTAAATACTCTTTTATATCGTCCAGCGCCTTCTGTTGCTTATCACCCCATATGAACTCTTTATCGTCCTTTATTTTCAACAGTGGAGTGAATGGCTCTATACGACCCGATAGATTTGATATAAAACGCCGGACGAAGTTGATCTTGCCAAGCAGAGATTGTAACTTGGTCTTGTTTTCTGGAGGCTTGATTTTCTTGATGGCATCGATGTTCTTCTGCGTGATTTCAATCCCCCTCTCATGGACTAAGAAACCCAAAAATTGTCCGGCCGATACGCCAAAGGCACATTTGTTAGGGTTCAACTTCAAACCATACTTTCTTGCCCTTTCTAGAACCTTGCATAAGTCGGCCAAGTGCATATCATGTTCTCTGGACTTTACGACAACATCATCTATATAAACTTCAATCAGAGAGCCGATAAGATCATGGAAAATGTAATTCATAGCCCTCTGATATGTAGCTCCAGCATTCTTCAAACCAAATGTCATGACGACCCATTCATATAGGCCGATTGCCCCTGGGTATCTGAAAGCTGTCTTATGGACGTCCTCTTTAGCCATAAAAATTTGATTGTAACCTGCGTTTCCATCCATAAAACTAATGATCTTATGCCCGGATGCGGCATCGACTAGCAAATCGGCCAACGGCATAGGGTACTCGTCCTTGGGCGTCGCCTTATTTAGATCTCTGAAATCGATGCATACCCTTAGCTTGCCGTTCTTTTTCAATACTGGAACTATGTTGGAGACCCACTCCGCGTATCGGCAGGGCCTGATAAAGTTGGCGTCGTAAAGTCTTGCGATCTCTGCTTTTATAGCTTCGTGCATATCGGCCTTAAACCTCCGAGGGGCTTGCTTAAAAGGCCGATAGCCTTGTTTGATTGGTAGCCGATGTTCTACAATCGATCGGCTTAATCCTGGCATCTCATGGTATTCCCATGCAAAGCAATCTCTGAATTCTTTCAAAAGATCTATCAAATTATTCTTGTATTCCTTTGGCAAATTAGCACTTACATACGTCGGCCTAGGCCTATCACCTATTCCTATATCGATTTCTTCCAATTCATCGGCCGACGTAAAACCTTGTCCCAACTTGCCGTCTAACTCATCCACCGCGTCATCCGTGTAGGGGTCATCTTGTTCATTGTCAACGGCGGATGATGCATCTTTGCTAAAGTAACTGCTTGTCTTGGTCTTCAATTGTCTCGATGTCGCAGTCAGTTACCTTGAGGAAATCGGCGTCCCAGACTCGCCCGGACAAGCAGTCGATTCCCTCCATCTCCCATGCTGCGAGATCGGCATTGGCGACATGTACTGACCGATCGGCCTGCACGATCTCGACTTGGTCCCCTTGCCATTGCATGAGGCATTGGTGCATTGTTGAAGGGACACAGCAATTTGCATGGATCCAATCTCGTCCCAACAACAAGCTGTAGGAACCCTTTCCATCGAAGACGAAGAAGGTGGTGGGAATTGTTTTGCTGCCCACGGTGAGCTCCACGTTTAAGACCCCCTTCGCTTCAGATGCGTTGCCACCGAAGTCCTTTAATACCATATTTGTCTTGATAATATCTTCAGGTACCTTTCCAAGCTTCCTGAATGTTGTATATGGCATCAAATTGACCGTCGCGCCGCCATCGACCAGCATCTTCGTCATCGGCCGCCCGTTGATGAATCCTTTGATGTACAACGGCCATAAATGTCTGTAGCTGGCGTCAACTGGCTTGTCGAAGATAGCTTGGTCTAGTGACAACTGTAGCCTGGCCGAAACTTGTTCGTCATCGGCCATCGCTTCGTCGGTTGCCTGCACGCTGTATTCTGCCGGCAATATAAACATCATGTTGACAGGTGCCGACGCCATTCTTTTACCTTTTGAAGCCGAGGAGTCTTGGGCTGTATTGGAGGTGCCCTCATCAGCCTTGACCACCGTGGATTTTATCCTCCACTCTTTTCTGGTCTTGGATGGCCGATGGGGTATTTCAGCTTGCTGCTCTTGGATTTGCTCTTTCCTCCTTAACCTCTGAACCCGCCGCTTTTGTGTCTTGGTGAATACGTCGCTTGGGCACCATTGGGGGTTCTGGACTTGCTCCTCATCTTCATCGTGCTGATCTCGGTGCATCGGCCCTAGCCTTTCATGCACAGATTTCCGTTGCTTGGACGGCCGATGCGTTTGCCTGCTTGAGCTACCCTGATAAGAATCTTCTACACCATTACATGCAGGGCACTCCTGGATAGATGGCAACCTCATCCCTTCATTCCAGCAGAAGCGAAAAAACTCACACTCCCAGTGTGGATCGTAGGAGTTGTCTTGATTGGCTTGGTCTTGAGCTTGTTCCTCCCGCCTCTGCTGATATTTTCTGATCAGGCCCTCAGAGGTCTGATAAGGCCGCTTGCCAGTCCGATGGCCACCGCCATCGGCCCTGTCCGCCCGCACCATGTTGACTGGGAACGGGTGGCCTTCAATCTTCATCGGCCGCTTGGCATCATCGATTTTAATTCTGCCCTGCTCAATGGCCGATTGAATTTGTTGCCGGAAGATCCTGCATTCATTTGTATGGTGTGAATAAGAATTGTGCCACTTGCAATATCTCCTCTTCTTGATGTCTTCGGCCGATGGCAATACATGACCTACTGGCAGTTGGATCTGCTTTTCTTGCAACAGCAGGTCAAATATCTTATCGGCCTTGTTGATGTCGAAATCATATTTATCTTCTTTATCTCCTTTCTTGGCCCACTGGCAAGTTGTTGATTTCCTCATCCGGGCCCACTCGGCTAGGTCGACATCACCGTCTTCATCGTCGTCATCATCGGAGGCGTACTGATAAATAGTGTTAATCTTTTTCGCGAACTTCTTTGCCTCCTGGAATCGCTGCTCGTGGGCTGATACTCGTTGTGCCAGCTGAGCGAGGCTGTCAAATTCCTGCGAGGAGAACCTCTCGCGTATCGGCCCTAGCAATCCCTGAAATGCCAAATCGGCCAACTGGGAATCGGTCAGACTGAGGCTATAACATCTGTTCCGTATGTCTCTGAACCTTTGTATGTACTCAGGGACCGATTCATCCACTCGTTGCCTGATGGCAGTCAGATCTGACAGTTTCATCTCTTGTACGCCATTGTAGAAATATCTATGAAACTGTTTCTCCAGATCTATCCATCCTCTGATGGAATTACAGGGTAAGGAAGAAAACCATGTGAATGCAGACCCCGATAAGGACAGAGGGAAAAACCTCACCCTCAACGCCTCGATAGCCGATGCCTCCCCGCATTGTGCTAGGAATCGGCTGACATGCTCATATGTCGAGACGTTGTCCTGTCCCGAAAATTTGGAGAAGTCAGGGATCTTGTATCGGCCTGGCAATGGTACTCTGTCAAACTCCTCGGGGTACGGGTGCCGATACACTGTAGAGTTCTCCTTAGGCTTCAAGCCGAATTGATCTCGCATAACTTCGGCTATCATATCGGCCCAATATCCTGCGGGCCGATGTGGGAGGTCTTGCTGAAACGATTGTTGCAAACCCTCTGCCTGATACTGCCTAGGGGAGTATGGCTGGTAATGATGATCCAAGTTCGGTGCGCCATACTGTCCTGCAGCGTGCTGCTGATAGCCTTGTGGCACGTTGTATGCAGCTTGAAGTGGAGGACTGTTGAACGCTGGGCCTTGCGGTTGTGCGGCCGATGGCTGGTTGACGGGAACTTGCTGCATTGGCTCAACCACCGGTTGCTTCCCCTTGGTCCATTGAGCGTATTGTTCCTCTATAATGTGCTGAGGGCTGCCCCCAGTCTGCCTGGTGAGGACCAATGGCATTGTCGCTGTCGGCTGCGCCGATGGGGGTGGCATCGGTGATGTTGGCTGAGGCGTGCTCAGGTCGTTCCTCAGGGTCCGATATGTAGGGAACTTATTTTCTGCCAAGAAAATCGGCCCCTGAGGCTTATACTGGTGAATTGACCCGTCTAAGATAGATTTGACCGTATTAGTCAAGGTGTTCACCAAAATCCCCGATTGGTTGACTAGCGCAGAGTGGACTGCGGAGTCAATCCTGTCTTGCAACGTCGGCGCCGCAGTGTCTTCAATCTTGACGGCGTGATCGTGCGCCGCCGCCGATGTTCCAGCTCCATCTCCGAAACTCGGCATGACCATCTTGGACTTTTGAATCAAGGTACCTTGCCGAGTCCTAGAATATGTTTGCAGGTACATATTCTGGAACTGCTCGACCAGACTCTCCATCTCAGCTTTTTGTTCTGCGCTGAGCTGGTCGGCGGTCACGGGAATGACGTTCTCCTCGACGATCTCGGCCTGCTTCGACATCTCGAGGTGTTCCTGTTGCTGGTGAGAAACTTGTGTTCTTGTCGTCCCACCGGGCGTGCCAAAAGCGTGTTGGCGCAGAATTTCGACCCGTCCAGCAACCAAA
>BDMV01000003.1:40589063-40731241 GCA_008326285.1 Oryza officinalis
TCGGCGCTGCGTGGCCGCCACGTCGCCGTACCGCCCCGCCGCGTGGCTGCCGCGTTGGCGCCCGCGTGCGCCACGTGGTGCGCCGCCGCCGGCGGCCGGTGGACTCGGTCCACCGTGGACCGGGATCCCCGTGCCACCGATAGGTGGGGCCCACCTGTCGGAGCCGCCGTCGCCTGCTGACGTCAGCCTGACGTCAGCCCTAGCTGCGCTGACGTCAGCCCTGGCGTCAGTGACGTCAGCCCTAGGGTTTTATTGCGCAATAATTGAATAAGGACTTTTCTGTTTATAGTAAAAACACATTTAATCTTCTAAAATTCATAACTAATTCATTCGAACTCCGTTTGAGTCCATTCAAGTTGTAGAAAATCCATAAAAATGTCTAGAATCCATTAACAATAGTTTTGTTCTCTGTTTCAGTAGACTTATAGCCTATTTGCTCGTGTGCTTTGTGTGTCATTTTTATTCCGGTAATTCCGACTCTTTAGTTTACTTCGAGGTCGTTGCCGAGGTCGATCCAGTGCAAGAGCAAGGCAAGTCATGCTTCGCGTTGATCATATTGTGCCTAAATTTACAAATACCTTATTTTTCTGTAAATGCTGCATTATTTCGTAATGTCATTTTATGTGGATTCTTACCTATTGTACTCAGCCAATTATATTGATTATCTTGTATCTTTGATAGCTTGGGCAATTAATTCTTGATTCGTTGATTTTAGGAGTGCTTAGCCATGCTTAGCTAACTTAGCTCACTAAAGGGGATCATCTTAAATAATTAATTAATGTAGTCCCTATGGTGACACTTTGGTTTAGGAGCCACAATGGTAATAATATTTAATTAATATATGCTAATGGTGGGCTGTGGGTGCACGGTTTTGATGGGAACACCTATGGCAATTAAGGACCGGTTCGCGGGAAAACCCTGAAAGAATTATCGTACTTTCCACAAGCCAGCATGGGTAATGGCTGGACTTGTAGTATGGATTTTTCCTAGCCGACGTACCCAGGCGAGGGTGGGCGTGATGGAGTTGGGTTGGCGGGGGTGTACCCATTGATCAGCTGCCAGATTCACCTAGGCACGAGAGGGGGCTGCCTGCCTTGGTGTAAAGGTGGGGGCGAAACCTGAGGTGTGGTGCGCTTGGTTAGGAAGGGTTGTGCGAAGGGTCCTATCGCAGTTCTTTTCCGGTGTACCGTGGTGATATGTCGGCGCACGGTAACGTGTTGTGGGACTATGTCTTGTGGGTACAGTTGTACACCTCTGATCAGAGTAGAACTATTCGAATAGCCATACCCGCGGTTCTGGGCGATCAACCAGATTCACCGTGATTAGTTCCACTTTCTTAATAATTGGATTTACTGGAACTGGTTTAGTTCAGGTGGATGGTTTGGGCCTACGCAACGTGGTGTAGCGTTGGACAGTGATGGTTTAATATTGTTCAATCAATTCAACGTTTTACTACTGCTTTCAACTGTTGTTTTTAAATGCTTACTTTATACAAATAAACTCTGCGTTCCTTTGGAATACCCTGCATCATACCTCCCTTTTTTCGGTATGACTTGTTGAGTACAGTGGGTAGTACTCAGCCTTGCTTAATTTTTCCCCACACCAGAAGAGGGTTATGCGTCCGATGGAGGCTTCTCAGAGGAGTAGGCTTCGTCCGCCGTCGAGGATGCTTGTGGAATGGTGCCAGCCCGCTGCAAGAGTCCTGCTCTTAGTTTAGTTTGTTTTCGTCTTTCCGCTGCATTTTTGTAAGACCTTTACTCTGTTTGTAAGACGTGGAACTGTATGTCAACTTTGTCGTCTGTGTACCCTGACTGGTCCTGGATAGGGATTTTAATGCACATTCAGTCTCGGAAATTCTGGTAGTGAATTTCCGGGCGTGACATAATCCGAACGGCGCCGAGTGGTTTTTCCCTCTTGACTAGTTCAAATCCAAGTCAAGGAGAGAAATCTTGCCAAAGTTATCGGTGATGAAGTCGAGGTTGCCAAAGCGATACGCTTGCCCCGGGGAAGGCGAAGTCTTCGATGCCTGATGAAGATCTCATCGCACTTGTCGGCGAAAAAACTTGATGTGACCCCTACTTGCAGCGCCAACTGCCGAAACCTAATTTCGACAATAAGAAAAGGGGGCAGCGCACAAGTACCAAAAACGATGGGTTATGAGACAGAGATTTATACAGGTTCAGGCCTTCTATGAAGAAATAATACCCTACTCCTATTTCGGAATTGTATCCGCCGAGTTATATATTGATCTCATGATCTGGTTATGTATGAAGAAAAGCTAAGCTATTCGCTATTGCTCTATGTCCCTCAAGGAGCGCTCTGCTCTCCTTATATAGGTTTGGAAGGCAGGCTTACAAGTCGGAGACTTAACCACATACAGTATCAGTCTCCTAATCATTATCTACAACATTACCGACTTAGGACTATAAGCCATTCCTCAATACACAAGAAAATGTAATACTTAAGTCCTAAACCATCACATAATTATCTCATAGAACCTATCCCCTATATTTAGTCCTATAAACCAGCCGTGTGGGTATATGGTACCCATAGTCTCCATAGTCGGGGCACAATAACATGTGTGGAATCGTGTCTTGTGGCTAAAGTGGTACACCTTTGGCTAGAGTAAAACTATTCGAATAACCATGCTCACAGTTATGGGCGGGCTTAACAATATTTTTCGTGATTAGTCACACACTGCTCATTAATAATAACAATGTGAAAAATGATGATCAATGGTATAGAATGGTTAGTTCCTGTTTGGACATTGGATCTGTGTAATCGAGTTTGGTTGTTCAGGATTGGGTTGGGCCTGTGCAGCATTGGTGTGCTGTTAAGAGATGATTATTATTGATACTTAATTACTCTACTGTTTTACTACTCTTAACGAGTATTTACTAAATGCTGCTTTTGCAAATAAGCCCTCTATTATGCCATCATTTGTAATCTTGTGCACTTGCATACTTGTTGTGTGCCTTACGGAGTATTCCATATACTCACCTTGCAATAATCATCAACCTCAGTTGAAGAAGTATTCTGAATGAGGAGACTTGTGGCTCAGATCCTAGTTGAGCTGCCTATGTGTAGCACCCTAAAAATTTCGAGTTTAAAATATGGAAACAAAAATTTGGGATAACCAAAAATCTTTTTCAAAATTCCTCCATGCTGAAATTTATTGGATTTTGTTTTGCTTTTTCCTGTTGTGGCAGTGCCAAAATAATGAAAAATAGGAATTTAATTCAACTTCTAAATTCAATTATGGATTCAAAATAATATTTATTAAAGAACCATGATTATGAAATAATATCATTTAGAAATTATCTTTCAAATAAAAGCAAGTACTACTTATTTTATGAAAACCCTTTTTATTAATTAATATCCCTTCAATGGATTACTTTATGAATATAATAAACAAATAATTACTTTCTGAAAATCTTTTGGGAAACTAAATTCTTTAAAGAAATTATTTTGCAAAATCTAAAGCAAAAGTCTAAATTTCTTCACTGGAGGGTCTAGCCAAGCCTACCAGGCCGGCCCAATCCGACAGCCCACGCAGCTGAGCCGGCCTGGCGAGTCGTTAAGCCGCTGAGCCGAGCCGAGCCTGGTCACCGTAGTTGAACCATCGTCGCCAATCCGCCGGAGTCCGAGCACCTTGGTCTCCGGTGAGCTAGCCGTCGTGCGCCGCCTTTTCCGCTGCGCCCTGAAGCCACCAAAAAGCACCGAGCCACGCCGTCGCGTAACCATAGCCTCGGAGCCACGTTGCTCCCTTGCTCCTCCCATGCGCCGCGCACCCGCTCGACCGGTGCCGTGTGACAAGACGAGTGTGACACGGACGCCAACACGCCATGCCACTGTCTCCCATGCGCGTCACCGCACAGCGTCGTGCACCGCCGTGGCCATGTGCCGCTGCGATTAACCGGCTCGGCTCGTTCTCGCGTACGCAAGGCAACAACGTGAGGACGTCGCGTCGCCCGTACTCGCCCGGCCCCGATCCCGTGCCGCACGCGTCGATGGATGAGGTGCGCAGCGCCATGGCCGGCATCGCCCAAACCACCGCAAGCCTCCACCTTGCTCGCGCGGCCCCGCTTTTGCCCCCGACGTCCGTGCCGCTGCAACGCGCGTGCTAGCCGGCCGAGTGGACCACTGTCCCGCACCGACCATCCTCGCCCGTCTAGCCACCTCGCTTGCGCGGCCCCGCTCTTGCCCCGACGTCCACGCCGCTACCAAACGCACGTCGAGCTGGCCAAGAGGACCCCCACCCCGCACCGTCCAAGCAATCGCCATGTGACACCAATCCCTACTCGCGCCTTGCCCGCCGCTGCCCGATGCCCACCACCACTATCCCGCTCCTGGTCCAGTGCGCCACCGTGCGTTCGCCTAGCTGCCCGGAGTCGCGCGTCCACGCCATCCGCGTGCGCCGGGCTAACACCGACCGCCATGGCCTCGGCTTCCCCTCTAAGCCAACGAGGACAAGTGTTGCCGCTTATAAAGGGGGCCCTCACCCTGCCCAGCCTCGCCACTCCTTCCTTTCCCCCTCCGTCCTTTCCGGCCGCCGTGTCGAACACCTCCCTTCCCAACCCACGCGCCGCCGACCCGCATCGAACATCTGGCGCACGCTCGCAAAAACGTTGAGTGGAGGCCACTAGTGCTCGCGCCATGCCACCGTCATGGATGTGCATGGACGAACCACGCGAACGTCATCGCTGTGCAGCTGTCGTGGACACGAGGACGAACCGCGCACCCGACCGACCTCAACGGGAACCCCTACGACCATCGTTTGTCCCCATCGCCGCCCTGGTGTGCCGCTTCCCGACTGCCGCCCGGTGAGAAAATGAAGCTGTTGTCCTTCTCTCCTCCCTCGCTCGCCGCTTGCCTGGTTGCCGCAGCTCGTTCACCACCGGCGCCGTTGAAATCGGCGGTCGCTGCGCTCGCACCCCCACTCACGTGTACCCGCGCCCAGGCGCGACTGCCTCTGCTCGGCCCTGGACCGGGCCACGCGAATCGCTCCGCGCCCATGACTGTTTTGGGTGGCGTCCTCTGCCCGATGGGCTCCCATAGCTACCCCGTACCCATCCTAATCCCGTGTTGTGTCGATTGAGGCCCAACGCCGGTGTCTTGCTCGCGCCACAGCGCGAGAGTCTACCCCTCCGACGCCCACGTCTCTTTACGTCTCTCTGACCTGCAATAGGTGGGGGGAAATCTGCCCCTAGTCTCTAGGAGGCCTCCGAAAATCCACCGTGACTAACTTCTTGCCGGTCCCGGCGAATTTCACCGACGATTCGAGCTCCGCTGCCACAGCCTTGGCCGCCGTGAGCTCCATGAGTGCCGCCATGTCTGGCCACCTTGGACCCACCGTTGCGCTCCTAGGAACCCAAGAAACCAACCATCGGCCTCCTCCCCATTGGATGGCAACCGCTTCGTCGGTGCACCCAGAACCTGAAGCTCGCCGCCGCCTCACCCAATCTCTTGTTAGACATAATCTTGTTGTTTAGGTGTTTATGTGAATTTTCAGTCGTGTCATGTTTGTTTTACTAGCATGTGTATGCGTGAGTTAGTTTGATCAGAGAGATTAGGATCTACATGTCAGTGGCTTGGAGGTGCGGTCAAGTCAAGCAAACATGCAGGTGCCGTGAAGAGCGGATCAACTAGCTAACGGTGATCTGCATGTAAGTAGATGTGTGCTGCATGTAGGGAGGTCAGTTAGTGAGTTAGTGGTGAAGCCACGGAGTGCTCGGCCGAGGTGTGCGGCCGGACGTGGTGGTGGTGTGTGTTTATTTAAACTAATGTAATCAGTGTGCATTTGTGCGTGTGGTGAATAGAAGTGCGAGTGCTGGTGCTGGTGTGCAGCATCGGGAAAGAAATTCCTTGTGTGCGAGTGTTCTTGAGTTCTTCTGCTTCTTTCTGTAGTGTGTAATCCATCACGAGTGTGTGATCTTGTGAGCTACTTCTTCATCTCAAGTCCTTGTGTGAGCCGTGAGAGTGAGTCTAGAGTGAGCTTGGGCCATCAAGTGGTATCAGAGCCATGACAAGTGAAGGAGTGTACACGCCGCCGAGCCGCCGCGGAAATGGCAGTGGAAACGGTAGCGATGGCGACAACGGCGGCCAAGGCAGCCGTGAGCTTGCTGTGCAGCAGGTGAAGGAGGCGGGGGTGACGCTACGTTACCCCATGCTCGGAGAAAACAACTACGGTGTTTGGGCGGTGAAAATGAAAATTTTCATGCGCGCACAAGGTGTATGGGCTGCCGTGAAGGGCAACGTAGCCGATGAGAAGATGGACCAAATGGCTCTCGCCGCCATTGTCCAAGCTGTGCCGGAGGCCGTGGTGATGGCCATATCCGAGAAGGAGACGGCGAAGGAGGCGTGGGATGCCCTCAAGCAGATGAACATGGGTGAAGAGCGTGTCAAGAAGGCTCGAGTACAAACCCTCAAGAGGGAGCTTGATGGTATGTACATGAGTAATTCTGAGAAAATTAATGATTTTGCTTTAAAGGTTACCACGATCGTGAACGAGATTCGCTCTCTCGGCACGAAAGTGGAGGAGACCACGGTGGTGGAGAAGCTCTTGCATTCCGTTCCCGATAAGTTCCAACCCCTCATAAGCACCATCGAGCAATGGGGGGATGTGTCGGAGATGACGGTGACGGAGACGATCGGGCGTTTGCGGGCGTTCGAGGAGTCTTCAAAGGGGCAACGACGTAACAAAGAGGGGGAGCAGCAGCTGCTGGTCGCGGAAGCTGAGCCGCGATTCACGCGTGCTGAGTGGGAGGCGAAAGTAGCTGAAGAGAAGAGGAGCGGAGGTGGCTCCGGCAGCGGTGAGAAGAAGTACCGCGATAAGTTCGACAAGTCGAAGATCGATTGCCGCAACTGTGGTGAGTTCGGACACTTCGCCGATGAGTGTCCTGCAGGGAAGAAGGTAACCAAGGCGGTGGCGCAGCTTGCCATTGCGGACGCCGACGACGAGCCGACGCTTCTTTGAAGCCTAATGTGGAGGTGATGAATAAAAGACAACAAGATTAGGGGGTGATTGTTAGACATAATCTTGTTGTTTAGGTGTTTATGTGAATTTTCAGTCGTGTCATGTTTGTTTTACTAGCATGTGTATGCGTGAGTTAGTTTGATCAGAGAGATTAGGATCTGCATGTCAGTGGCTTGGAGGTGCGGTCAAGTCAAGCAAACATGCAGGTGCCGTGAAGAGCGGATCAACTAGCTAACGGTGATCTGCATGTAAGTAGATGTGTGCTGCATGTAGGGAGGTCAGTTAGTGAGTTAGTGGTGAAGCCACGGAGTGCTCGGCCGAGGTGTGCGGCCGGACGTGGTGGTGGTGTGTGTTTATTTAAACTAATGTAATCAGTGTGCATTTGTGCGTGTGGTGAATAGAAGTGCGAGTGCTGGTGCTGGTGTGCAGCATCGGGAAAGAAATTCCTTGTGTGCGAGTGTTCTTGAGTTCTTCTGTTAGCTTCTTTCTGTAGTGTGTAATCCATCACAAGTGTGTGATCTTGTGAGCTACTTCTTCATCTCAAGTCCTTGTGTGAGCCGTGAGAGTGAGTCTAGAGTGAGCTTGGGCCATCATCTCTGGCGCCTCCACAAACCGTCGCAGCCATCGCGCCGCCTACCACGGGTGGCCGGGGTCCCCACAGCCCTCCTCGACTTCACCTAGCTCCGGCCGATCAAGCCCGCGCGGGCGTCAACCGCCCTGTGCTCGTGCGAGAGAGAGAGAACCAGATAGAGTAGAGAGAAAGAAAGAAGAGAGGAGAGGAAGAGGCTGACAGCATGTCCAACCTGGAAATGATTTTGTTTTAAAATAAATAAAGGTGATTAAGTTAATTAGTTGGTTATTATGTTAGTCCGACATGTGGGTCCCATCTGCTAATAAAATCTAATTAAGATCATGTTTAAAAACATGTGACATTTACATGTGGGCCCAAAGCCATTTTAAATGGTCAAGTTGAACAGGTCAAAGGTTGACCATGGTTTCACCTGTCATTGGCTCGGGGATTTCCTCTGGAAAAATAATGATTTATAAAAGGAAGAGGACGTGGGTTCTAGAGGCTAGTGATGTAAGATATTTTACTATACAAAAATAATTCCATAATTTTGAGTATGAACAGAAAGTTTTCACAATTATTTTTTTAAGTAAAATTTAAATCCTTGAAACACCATAACTATGTGGTTTCATAATTAAGTTTTTGGTTTCAAGGATTCAAATTTGAATTAAGTTTTCACAATTAATTTTTTTTCACTCTTCTTGAATCGGATTTTGATGAAACTTTCACCAAATTTTTTTTAAAATCAAGACCTACCCAATGGCACTGGTTTTGCATTTTTACCCTTTTTTTCTAGGATTTTGCCCCTTTGCGTTAGAACAGGAAGACCGGTTTTTGACTCATCGTTCGCCGAGTATGGTACGTCTGTGAAGAAGGAGAAGCTACAGCAGTCAACGAGGAGCCATTGACTAAGCAAGGTAAATCACTACGCTCCCCTCCTTGAGCCGTTGACTAAGCAAGGTAAATCACTATGCTCCCTCCTTTGACATGGGTAGGAAGTGGAAGCCGTGGAATCATTTTAATTTTTTGCTCTATCCACCTCTACTCCTATCAACGACTATACACTAATCACGGTATTTGTAGAGTATGGGGATCGTTGGAACCAGGGTGTACGCGAGAATCAACCAAGCAGACAAGGAACAATGATTTATACTGGTTCGGGCCCTCAAGATGAGTAATAACCCTACTCCAGTTTATATGTATTATGGATGGGAATATCGCTCAGAGTACAATGGGGAATAGGACAACTAGGTGAATCCGTCGACTAGAAGTTGTCGAGAACGGCTCGACGAGATCTATTCAGTGAATATGACGCTGACTTCCTCCAAATTGCTTCTAGGCGTGGCTTTGGCTATGGCTTGTAATTCGATACCCCTCCCTGAACGTAGGGGTCTTGCTTATATAGCAGAGATTATCTTATTCTCCAAGTAGAACTCGAAGAGATAAAACAGAAAACAGGCTTAAGAAAACCTTATCTTCCCCGACTAGGACTCTGACACCTTCTATTCCGGGAAGATAATCTCCTTCTCTGTTAGCCGTATTTCCTTAATTAAAGGATGCCTTCTCGTATACTATCGGGTATATGGTTTTATCGTATTTCATTAACCTGTGACAGGAGGTATGCCTTATCCTTGGCACTGACAACTCCCCCTTCGGAAACTTGGTGTCCTAGGACTATCCTTCATGGACCATGAGGTGACACTTTTCTCAATTAAGTATCAACTCATTTTCTTGACACAGTTGTAAGACCTTATCAAATTCTCAAGACAATGATTGAATGTTTTTCCATAGACGAAGAAGTCATCCATGAGAACCTTGATGATTTCCTTGATCAAACCATAGAAAATAGACATCATGCTCATTTGGAATAACGCGGGTGTATTGCACAAACCAAAAGACATTATGCGGTAAGCATACGTTCCGTAAGGATATGAGAACATGGTCTTGCTTTGATCATCGGATGGATAGGAACTTGATGATAATCGGAATACCCATCAAGGAATAGAAAAAGGAATGATTTACAAGCTGCTCTAACATTTCATCAATGAAGAGTAGCGGGAAATGATCCCTTTTGGTTGCCTTGTTGAGCTTCCTATAGTCAATGCACATCCTCCATCTTGTGACGGCTCGTTGTGGGATAAACTCATTTTTGGAGTTTTCAACGACCGTGATGCCTCCCCTTTTGGGCATATCTAGAAGAAGCTTCTTTATGGGATGGCCGATCAGAAGATTGAAGTCAGGGACTTCGAACAGGTGGAAGTCTAGAAGGGCTTTGACATTGTTGTGCCTTAACGACACTCCATGTAGAATACCATAACCTTCTATGATAAAACATGAGGAACTCCGGAAGGTTTTATCTGTGGATGATAATGGTTTGTCCTCTAAGCAAGTTAATGCAAAGGTTGCGGACATGATGTTAGCACTGATAGTGGGATTATAAACATTCACCATGGCCTCTTTCATGAGACATGGACTAGTTAAGGACAGGGAGCTAATCCGAACTGCTTCAGAAGAAAGCTCCACCTCCCTTAACACTCATGCTCACGATGGTAGTTGATTCCCTCATTTTCTCTTTGAGGAAATTTTCCTTGACTGGCTCAGGGGAATTACACGGGGCAGGTGGTCTCTTTTGATAGGAAAAGCTTGAAGTGCTTCCATGGTCTTCAAAAATACCATCCTCGAAATTGAAGAGGATTTTTGAAGACTAAATTTCTTCTTCCTCCAGTTCCCGAGGTTCAAGCGAGGGGTAGAAGGTTGAATATTGGGATGTAGAAGGTTTGGGCTCGGATTCAACAATTGATGGCACCTCATGGGTATGCTCGACTTCCTGGAGGGTTCCACAACAAACGAATGAGGTGTTTTCTAGGATACAATCCCTACCTTCTGTCATGCGAATGAGCCTCCGGTGAAAAGACCAGGATATGAGGCAGACTCCTTCTCGCTCTGCTGAAAGCGGAGAATTTTTATCCATAGGGAGAAAACTCGGGTTAACAGAAGAAAGCAAGATAGAACCTGCTTTTGAGTTCCTCACATTCACCATGCGTCTTCCTACCTGTGCGAAAAGGATTGCTCCCGAACCATGGCTATAAAGCCAGGGCGAAGTTCATAGCGAGATTCAAGAGTGGGTTTTGAAAAAGGTAGTGACTCACAGAACTCGCCCTTCGGAGCGGAAAGATTTTGAATAGAAGGCTGCTCCATGGTAGGTAAGAAGAGAAAGGAAGAAATAAAAAGAAAAGGATACGACGATGAATAACGTTTGAAGATGATACAACAACAGTTCCCCAGCAACAACGTCAAAAATGCTTGTTGGTATTTGTTACGGTCAAAGATAACTCCGCAAGCGCATGGATACCGATGTAGCACTTCACCTCAAAGTATTCTAAGAGTATCGAATCACAGGAAACGTGTGTGTATACTAAGAACATAATTCAACCAAGGACAACAACGAATGGTAGACTTAGGACAGAGAGGATTCCTGTGGGTTAATTAACTAGACTTAAGTTAAGGTAAAACTCTATCGATTGCTTCGAGCATCGGCTCTCCCCTGGTCGTAGCTAAGTCCGGCCTGTAGCTCTATGATGTACCCGAATGTTTTGTCCATAATTCACCTGCATACAAATATTCACCAACTACCACTAAGTTTGATATTTTATTTTATTTGCTTTTATGCACGGAGTGACGGTCAGATTTGGTATTTAAGGACCATCAACAATGGCCGCATGCATGCATGCATGGAAGGATAGGGTGGAGAGGGAGCAAGTAGGGGCAGGTAGTTTTGCGTGGCCGTCCAATTTTTTGGACAATCAATCTCTGACAAGGATAGTACGTTGATCAATCTCCAACAAGTATAGCACTCAGCATGGCCTTATAGGCCTATTTGGAGGAGCTTAAGATTCTTAGAAGCAGCTGGTTAGTAGCCAATTTCTAAGAATCTAGAGAAGCCGGGTTTCCTAGCTTCTGGCTTCTAGTTCATTTTCTGGATTTTATAACTATAGTTTCCCAGAATCTGAATGAACTAGAAGCTCTCCCCAAACAGGCCATGTACTTGCCTTGCACAATTTGGATCTTGTTTGGTTACCATTCCGAGACTTGTCCCCTCTTGCCTCCTTGTGCTTATCCTGAGAGGCAACCAATTTTGATCACCTGAGCTCTAGGAGCAGTAGCGACTAAGTGTTACCCTCATAATCTCCCTCCGTCCCTCAGACACAACAATAAAGATGTGAATCAATCTCACAAAGTTGTCATCGTCGTCAAGTGAAGACCACACCGTCATCGAGTGAAGCCCATGCTGCTATTGCATGAAGCATCCACCACAGTCATCGCTCGAGGACCCGTCTTTGTTGTTCTCACATGAAGCCATCACTCGAACCCCCTACAGCTATCACCACATGGAGCACTTTCCTCCTCTTCTACCGCATCAAGCCCTTGTTGTTGTTGTCAACGCGCGCAGCCCCGATCCAGCATCATGCAAAGCCGCTGCAACTCACTCCTAAGTCTTTCTGTTGTTGTGGCCCCATATGAGCCCCCTGCATTCCGCAACAAGCAGTAGTTGCAGCTTTGCTGAATCTGTAGCCGTTGTCGCAAGGATTTGTTCTGTTAATTGAACCATTGTAGCGTTGTGCATGTATTAGGAGAAATAACTGAAGGTTTAATTTGTTGGATTCTTGGTGAGGGGATCTCTTTCCATGCATTCTCTTTCCTTTTTCCCTTCTCTATTTATGTATGTTTGATTTGTCAATGGAAAGCGAGATGCAAATGGACTTTGGGTGGAGGGGCGATTGAAGGCTGACTAGAGGGGGTGAATAGGTGGTTTTAAAATATTTTGGCTAAACCGAGTTAAATATGTGGAATCATAAATCAAATTGGTTTTGCAAAATCAAGGCCTAAATCAACTAGTCTCAATTAAGTATGTGATGAAGCTAGGCCTATGTTGAGGTTAGCAAACCTAAGATGACAAACACCTAAATATAATAAACTAAATTAAGTTTTGCAAGCTTAAGGTGGTAAAGATGTCATAATTAATATCTAATATGTAAAGCTTAAGGTAAATAGTTAAATACAATAAAGTAAATGAGACAAGGGACTAAAGATTTTTCGCCCGAGGTTCAGAGGCATGTCGGTTTCATAGTTCCCGTTGAGACGATCCTCACTTCATCGCTCCTCAAACCGAGCCTCCAAATCTCTTCAACATGAGATGGGCAAGGTGAGAGCACTGCTCCTCAATCCAAGCCTGTAAATCTCTTGTACAAGAGATGGGCAAGGTCAGAGCTGGTACCGGAAGTGGTCTTGCAAGCCTCTATCACTATGGGTTGTTCTTCCTGCACCCCAGAGATGGCGAACACCGTACCACTCTCAATCAACCATCGAACCTCCTACTCAATCTTCTCTGTCGATGTCACAGGGAAATCACCTCCAAGCCATCTAGGAGATGGCAACATCCAAGAGTAACAGATCTAGAATGCTTGCTGAGGATGACCAAGTGCCACACTAGCTCTAACAATAAAGCAGTGCATTACGATTGGCTCAACTCACTCTCCAACACTTCACTAGATAAACGAAGTGCACAAAGGTGTAAGAGTTCTTGCAAGGACTCAAGATAGTGGAATGAAGTGCCAAACCTTACCCTTGTTGATAATCCCTGAGTTGCTCTGATACCACTTGATAAACCCTAAGTTCCACTCGATACGCTCAAGGATCTGGTTGTCCCGATCTTTCGATGAGTAGATAATAGCTATGATTTGGGAGAAACATTGACGATCCGACTACAACCGTAATAGACGTTCTGTTGCGCCTTAGCGATCGATACACCTCTCCGTGGGTTGTTGATCTTGCTGGTGCAAATCAATCTTATTCTTGCAAGCAAATCGAAGAAATAAGTAAGAACAAGATAAAAGCTATCTGAATTGCAAATAGGAATTAAAGCTCATGATAAGGTGGGGGTTCCGAAGACAAGTAATTAGATGGTCTAGCCAACACACGTAACTACAAGATAAAGTAGCGATGGCTAAAACTTTAATCTAACAAAACCCGAGCAACCCTGAAGGGGTACCTAGCTATTTAAAGGGGTGGAAGGATGACCAAGGAGGTTCCTAGGTCGTGCTCCACCAGATTGGGGCGCACCCCACATGGGCTCCACCTGGGCTGGGGTCCCAGATGAAGTTACAAGCCCATA
Source organism: Oryza officinalis (assembly GCA_008326285.1). Taxonomy (NCBI): domain Eukaryota; kingdom Viridiplantae; phylum Streptophyta; class Magnoliopsida; order Poales; family Poaceae; genus Oryza; species Oryza officinalis. Next base: position 40,602,780 of record BDMV01000003.1, read on the forward strand.
GGCCTATTATAGGTGACGTAACACCTTTTTTCTGCGATTATAGTTGACTGGGATCAAATTTGGAGATGAAGCTGGATCCATTGGAAAGAAGACACCAAGAGCTTTCCATCAAGTACTCATGGGCCCAAAACGAAGCTCGTATGCATATTTGGCGGCCATTTGAAATCAGCACTGTAGCAGGTGGCCGAATTGGATTCCAAAACTTGATCTTAATATCTTCCTGTTGAGATATGATGTGAGCAACGGTTGTATCCATAGTAGCTATGGTCACATCATCCTTTCCTTCTTCACGGAAAACCGTCCTCGGTTTTTTCATATGGTGCTCTTCGCATAGTCCATTTAAAACAACCTGTTTCTTCCAATCAAAAATAGAGAAATTTGAGGTAGCATGATTAGCAATAACATATCCCTCTAGCTTGAAATTTTTATTCACCGATACAGAAGGTTCTAAATCTGAGCATATGTAAACTTTATGCACCAAATATATTCCTTTATTATTATATTGCCCAAATATATGGAATATAGTATTAGTTGGACATGGCAAATCAATAGCAAATAATTTCTCCTTCAAATTATCGAGCTCACAAAATTATCAAACAAAACATAGCCTAAAGTACTTAAAGAAGATAGCAATTCACGTTCGTCAAGTTCATTAGCACAGTGAACAACATGCTTAAAATCAGCACATAAAAAATTAAAAATAGGAATAGGATGTTCATTCACTAGTTATGGCATTGGTATAAGCGAAGCATTATCACATAACTCTTCTTTATCACAAGGAACAACAAATAAATCAACTTGTGACAAAGAAATTTCAGCAATGGGTTCCACTAATGGTTGCTCTACTTTAGCATGAAAAGTGAACATATGTAATTCATTAATAGCACACTCACCTTGATTAATTTTAGCACCATTTAGTTTACCTTTGATGCGCTCTTCAGATGATGAAGGTGCAATGGACTTCATCTCCAGTGATGAGAAAGGCGGCTCCATCATGTTTCTCTCCTTTTCGTGATTATGCACTTCCTGCAAATGGTTAGTCCTAGGAGGCAAAAACATAGCGTGTTGCTTTTTCATGTCCTCCTCTATTTTACTTTCAGCATTGCAAGCAAGTTGTAACAAATGAGAAAAAGATATATATCTTTGACAAACAAGCATGTCCTGAATTTCTTTGTTAAGCCCACATAAAAACCTCAATTCTGTAGCTTCTTCGCATTCATCTAAACCACAACGTAATAAACAAACATGCGTATCATGATAGTATGAAATAACAGTTTTGATATCTTGTTTTAAACTTTGCAGTTTGTTAAGCAGAATATCAGCATAATACATGGGAACATAAACATCTCTCAAATATCGTTTCAGGTCTTTTCAAGATTGTGGTATTTTGTTATGCCTACAAAGATGTTTCCAATCATAAGAAGCATTTTCACTAAAACACTAGAGACACATATAACCATTTGTTTCTCAAACAAATCATGTTTTTAAAATTCTCTATCAACCGCTAGCTCCTATTTAATGTAAGCATGAGGACCATAATTTCCTTGAAAATAAGGTAGTGCATGTTGGTGATACGGGCCCGGGGGTACCAAGACTAAAGGGATGGGCGGCCCCCTGCACCCACGTGGCGCTCCCCCGAGGAGGGGTCGGGCCCGAGGGTAAGGTGGCGGCTGCCTTCTCCAGTCCCCCCGAGGGTCGAGCCACTCCCACTCCCTCCCCGAGGGTCAGATCGCCCCGACCCCCTCTGCGCTTGCGCCGCGTGTGCGAGGTTAGGTGAGCATCGCCAACGCCCACCTAACCACATTGATGGTGGCTTAGGCAAGCGCACCACGCCGCATTTAATACGGCGGGTGGCATGCGTAACCGGTCTATGTCTGGTCACGGCGATTGGCCGGTCCATGACCGGTTAGATCACGGGTGAGACGGCAGCAAAACGCCTACGCGCTATCTGCACGTCAAGCGGCGCGCAGCACGCCTTGCCCCGTCCCATCAGAATGATGAGGGTTTTTGTCTCTCATCCCTTAGCCGGAGTTGGTATGCCAACTCTAGTCAGATGGTTTCTGTTTCCCGATACGAACGGAACACAGAAGTCTTCAGTCATTTAATGGAGTTTGACACGGGCGTCCCCTGTGTCAGCCAGCTGATCGGACGAGGGCCATGCTGCAGCGACTGTGCGTGTGGCTTCCGAGTCAAGCAACAAGATAGCCATTTAATGTAAAAGATTGTTTTCCTTCTATCTTAGGCAGCCTTTTGGCCCATGTGGTAGCCCCTTGAGATATAAAAGAAGGCCTAGGCCTGAGAAGGAAAAGGAGCGCGGAAAAAAGGGGAGGCAGGAGAGAAAGGGAGGGCAAGCACTTGTATTCCCTGCTATTCCAGTGGCATATCCACCATACACAGGAGTAGGGTGTTGCACTTCCTAGCGGCCCGAACTTGTATAAACGTCTCTCTCTCTCTCGATCAGTGGAGAAAGAATCTCACCCTACGTCCCTAGCCGAACTCTCAAAGGGGGGCCCTCTCTGTCCCCTGTTGAGGAGCTAACACTCCGTCAGTGCAGATTTGATCTTAACTAGAACAATGTCACTTACCTCATATGTGTCATGTTGATCACTCCTCATGTCTCGATGAAGATGTTGACGTTGAGCACAGCTATCCCTAATTGTCTTGCGTATACCTGCTATTGTTATTAGAAAACAAGAAATATACACAAAAATATGCACATTCCTATTAACTACTGGGTAGTGGAGGCTCAAAAGACACATACTCAAGCTTTTAACCAAGCTCTTACAAGTTCTTATCAATACAAGCGGAATGGTGACATACATCAACTCAACCAAGCACCCCAATGGAGGTTGGATGTATCGATGCCTTGGCAAACACTTGCTGTACAGCTGCAATCAAATCTATGGAGCTCTGGGTACGCTTAAATATGTAGCAAAGGAATAGCAAATGCTCAAATCAGAGAATGCAAAGTTGAGTAACTGTTCAAAGTCAGTACCGTGCTGGTCCTAGGCTAGAATGTACTAGAGACGCGAGCCTAGACACAAACGCTACCACAAGATAGAAGTAGAAACAACTTAAGCACAACTCTGATATATGAAAACAATCTCAAAGATAACAAGTGATTTTCTCCTTTTGTTTCTTCCTTTCTTTTTCTTTCTTTTTTTTGGTGCGGCTTTTGTTTTCTTTTTTATGCACCTTTCTGCCTTTTTTTTCTTTTTTGATTTTTTCAGCAAAAATGACTCAAGGACCTGAATGCAAGATTACAGGGACTCAAATATAAATATAAAAATTATAGAGACTCAAATATAAAAGTCCAAACCCTAAAATTTGATCTATACAAAAATGGAATGATCTCCTCGTATGGATTCCATTTTTGCAAACGGAACTTAATCCGATACCAAAATTTTTTTACAAACAAAAACCAATCTAATCTAATTTAATCTCCTCCTTCCATCTTTCTCACAGCAACAGCACGACACGGGACAGGGCACAACCACACGACAGAAACCCTAGACGCAACTCCAAAACAAACCGACAGAAAATGCCTAAAACGAGAAAAACGGAACCCTAGCAGCGACACAATTCCGTTTTCGAAGATCCCAACGGCTAACGAAGACACGGCGGCGACAGTGGTACTACACGTGACCAAAACTCAAAACTCTAAATGGACTAGACACAAAAACCAGCAACACGACACGACGATGCAACGCAAAACTCAATAATGCAAAAACTGAAAAAAACAATGCAATAGCACAAAGATGGCTAGGTAATGTATAAATTTTCTTTTTGGCTTTTTCTGGTTATAGGTAGATAAGAACTCACCGAGCAACCTAAACTTTGATACCACTTGATGATCCCTGAGCTGCTCTGATACCACTTGATAAACCCGAAGTTCCACTCGATACGCTCAGGGATCTGGTTGTCCCGATCTTTCAGTGAGTTGATGATAGCTACGATTTGGGAGAAATGTTGACGACCCGACTACAACCGTACTAGACGTTGTGTTACGTCTTAGTGATCGATACACCTCTCCGTGGGTTGTTGATCTTGCCGGTGCAGATCAACCTTATTCCTACAAGCAAATCGAAGAAACAAGCAAGAACAAGATAAAAGCTATCTGAATTGCAAATAGGAATTAAAGCTCATGATAAGGTGGGGGTTCTGAAGACAAGTAATTAGATGGTCTAGCCAACACACGTAACTACAAGATAAAGTAGCAATGGCTAAAACTTTAATCTAACAAAACCCGAGCAACCCTGAAGTGGTACCTAGCTATTTAAAGGAGTGAGAGGATAACCAAGGGGGTTCCTAGGTCGTGCTCCACCAGATTGGGGCACACCCCACATGGGCCCCACCTGGGCCGGGGTCCCAAATGAAGTTATAAGCCCATAAGCCCATTATAAATGACATAGCACCTTTTTTCTGTGATTGCGGCTGATTGGGATGGAATTTGGAGATGAAGCTGGATCCATTGGAAAGAGAACACCAAGAGCTTTCCATCAAGTACTCATGGGCCCAAAACGAAGCTCGTATGCATATTTGACGGCCATTTGAAATCAGCACTGTAGCAGGTGGCCGAATTGGATTCCAAAACTTGGACAACTTAATCTTGACATTTTTCTGTTGAGATATGATGCGAGTAACGATTGTATCCATAGTAGCCATGGTCACATCACTTGTTGTTGGGGAGAGTGTATTTATATGCCCACCAAGCCAAACTAACCGTTGGGACGGAATTCCCAATTCAAAGTGGTATGTCGGTCAAACTGCCAAGGGTGGGTCAGTTAGACCGGCCACCACCGCAACGGCTAGTTCTAGACATTAGTTGTCACTCTGGCGACTTTGGACCTCCTAGTCTAATTGTAGTTTGCCCATTGGTCAAACCATAGATCACCCGACGATCAGACCGTAGAAGAAACTGAAGGTGAGAAAGGGAGGGAGGTGCCTAACCTTGAAATGGGCAGTAGACAACCGCACTTATCGGAGAGCTCGATGGAGAGAGAGAGAGAGAGAGAGAGAAGGGAGGGCGCGACGAAGAGAGCCGGTTGAACCAAAGGGCAGGAAGGAAGAAGCGAGGAGGGCTGGTGGATGAGAGAGGCGTGGCGGAGAATCTCGGTGGAACTGGAGGCTTGACGAAGAGAGCGACGACCAGGGGTGGAGCTACAGTGTAAGAAAGGGGTGCCCAGGAACCCAATCAAGAATAAAATTTTAGCTATAGTTCATCTATTTTCACGATATGTGTACCCCCCTCAATGCAAACTTAGACACCCGCATCAGCTTAAACTCGGTCTAAAGTAGAGTAAACTAAGCGAGTGGCACCTCTATCTATTTTGTTCTAGCTCCACCCCTGGCGACGACGACCGGTGAAAGCAAGGGAGGACGACCGACGGGATAGAGGATGCAGATGGATGAGCAGCGAGCATTGTCGTCTACTCGTGCCTCCACAAAACCCTAGATTTTCACTCATGGGGAAGAAATAAGGAAGAGCGGTGAAGAGAAGTAGGGTAGTGACGCCATGAGACCGGCCAGGCTGAACTGCGAAGGTTGATTTGGCCGTTTCCCCTCACCCTGGCTTCGCGGGCCATTTTGCGCCCACCGGGGCTAGCTCCGAGACAGGTACAGACAACCAAACAGGCTCAATCTTGCTGGCCAGGTGCAACCCAGACAACCAAACACACCCTGAATCAGTCAGCCATGCAGTAGTAGCCACCAATGAGGAAGCTCCAGTCCCTAGGGATACTACAAGAAGGGGGAATGAAATTCTGACCTGCACGCCAAACTCCAGGATGGGGTCTGAGAACTTGTAGAGTTGTAGTCATCGTAGACCGTGTTCTTCGCGCGACGGCACACGAAATTGGTAGGCCATAGGAGGCGGCTGCGCAGGTGGCTTCTCAGAACCAAACGATGCGTGGAGATGGAATGGAAGCTAGAAGACGACGGCGTGGAGGAACCTCGCCGTATCTGCTCGGAGCAAAGGCGCTTCTCTTTCCGGGCTTATCACTTTGATCTGGGGGTTACAATTTATCTGAACCGTCCGATCTAAAAGGAAGGCTATAATTTGGGAGTGCAAATCATTATTTTATGACTATATATGTTTTTGTTGTGAATATAACCGTATATCAAATTTTTTTTAGAAACACACAAACGCAAGCACTCACAACGCGTGCACACTTATCTCTATGAACGCACACACGCACATCCTACCCCTATGAGCACCTCCGACAAACTGGGCCGTCATATCTTGAGATTGACGGAATCATCACTAACGCCTCGCTGTCGACTGATACGCCACCTACCACTAAAAGAATAATTAACCGTAAATGCGAGCACTCGTGTCAAATCTTGGATTTGAACCCGGAGGGCTGATTCCATCACAAGTAGTTTGTTTAAAACTAAAATGTGATTCATTACATGCATTTTTGGCCCAGGTCTCTTTATATTTACATGTTGCAAAAAGAGTGCAGGATATTAATAATAGCATATGGTTCTCTAGTAGCTCAGTTGCACAAACGCAATTCTGCAAGCTCCACAAATTCGCATACATTAACCAAACACAAGGAAAAATGAAGGGTGATATGCCAGACTACCCAGAGTAATCACAAACAGGCACTGCCCAAACAACTGACAGCTCGTTATGTGTGGACACCCATCAGCAACAGCAAGCAAGCAAGCCGAGATCAACCATTTTGTTGAGCTTTAAGCATGCACTTCGGGGAAAAGAAAAACAATGATCATTCATCACATGGCAAGACTTGGATCAATTTGTTTACATGTAACACTAGGCCAAGAAACCACAAAGATTTTGTGAAACAAGGTTAACCTAGTTTGTTTTATTTTACATGGTACCATCAACACCCGAGGTGCAGAACTAGTGCTGATAAATCCCAGTTTATGCTGATGAATTCACTTTCTGGTGGATTTGAGTGATCACGAGTGCACTACTGCACTTTCCTTCATTTTGAACTTTTTGCCAGTGTAACGATCTCATAGGCGCAGGCTGCAAAAATTGAAAAGAATTGTCAACAGTCATCGCAACCGTGCAGTGGAACAAAGTGATCAAATGCAACAAGCATCAGCACGAGCTGCTATGAGATGGACAAAAGGATGCAAACATTCCAACTGTTCTGTCCTTGGCTCCTTGCTCTACTCCAGAAAGTACTTCTCCTAAGCGTTCTGCTTCTAGGAGAGGTTTATGTTTTTCATGTTTAAAAGCCCAGCCATCTGGTTGAAAAGACAGCCTCTAGACTATTACTCTGCATCTAATATAAGCAGTATAGTGGACAATAACCAGTTCAGAAACCTACATCCTACACAAGTCAACAAAAAGTCAGAAGCTAGTGAGTGTTCTCTCTACAAATAAACAGTAGACAATACTACAAATCTAGCCAGAGAATCATATCAAAAGCGCTATCTATGTGGTGTTGTGGGCTATATTGCACTGCCATTTCAAAGGAGCAGAGTTTTGGAAGGGCTCTTACTAACTATTGATATACAAACAAGGAACAAAATACTGTTTCAAAGTAACCATTAATATCCTGCAAAAATTTCAATGTTCAAAAGGTCAAGCATTTGCTAGCCATTTCATTAAACTACATGCTTGTATACTAGTAGCTCCATTGGTCACATCCATCAGCATGATGAACATTAATCACTGCAGAATATAGTCCATAAAGGTTTATGTCAAAAGAAACAAAGAGACAAGAAAAAGTAACATACCAGTAAGGGCAATGGCGGTAAGAGCATTCCCGGCCTTTGACACATATTTCACTTTGTTCTTATATGATTTAAATCTCTTCAAAGCAGTATCCTCCTCCAAAAGCTGCAAGCTCAATAATATGAATCAAAACAAATTAAATGGACAAAGTGGCACCATTTGTAAAGATAAAAATTACACCACAGGGGAACTCACGTTTTTTTTTAAAAAAAAGAACTACACCAACAAATAATAACCATAACTTTGCAAGGTGTTAAGATTTGCTAGTATCTAATAACAGTAACAAGAAGAAATCTTACACAACTAGCTTTGTACTAAAAATCCAGAATAAAATGTGTATATGAAAAGGTAAGCTACAAATGAAACACCATAATATAAAATCAAAGACCACCAGAATATATGTTTCAGTGTAACATAGAAGGTACTAGGAGGTAGTAAAGAACTAAAAGCTTCGCGTTTCAAGAGATGAGAAATTCTCAGGAGGAAAAAAAAACTACTAACATAATGCACAAAAGAAAAGTTGGAAACAGTAACTATTACACCATTCCCACAATTCAGATCAGCGTTCTACATAATTCCAATTAGTGTTCTACAGTGATTCTTCTCTATATAAAATAAGTCCTCCAACTTTTTACAGCAAATGATGTAACCAATAATATCTATTTTATCACATGCAAGGGTTAATATAAATGTGCAATTAATCTATACTCATTGAAAAAAGAGTTGTGGTTGTGGTGAATGGTGATTCTGCCACCACCAACTCCCTACCTTTTCGAAACGGAGAAAGGATGTGCAATTAATCTATACTCATTTTATCGCTGGCAATAATTATGCCATGAGGAAAAACGAAAAAAAAAGAGAGAAAAAGGGCCCCGCGTGGATGGGGTCGCTAGCGGGGAGTGCTGATAGGCGGCTGACCGCGCACGGGTGCAGGTGCACGGTCGCCTCCTCTCTTACACCCTCCCATATATGTACATATGCATGTATATACTTTTGTATACATACATAAAATTTTTGTCACTGCAGTACACGAAATATTGTGGAAGAAATACACCAGCACCATTTTAATGACTCAAAGATCACGAGATCAACAAAAGCTACAGAAAGTTATCCTTATAACACATCTCTGTCTAATATGATACTACCGGAAGACGGCTTCTACACCATTTATCATCATTCAACCCACAAAAAAGAAGCATGCCTACACAAATTTCCTACTATGCAGCAAACCAGCACCACGACCTAAATTTAATTATAAGCGTAATCAAGTGCATCCAGTTATTATCTCGCTGACAACCACACAAGTACCACCTCCGTCGAAATGGCAAAGCACCTGGAATCGACATCGACCGTTGAGAATCAGATCAAACACGGAGGTTTCCGCGAACACTCCCATCCCGCAAAACACAAGGAAAAAACTCCTAATCACGACGACTCGCCCGATTCGATTCGCTCATCAGATCGACTCGACGCGCAGATCACAAGGGACATGCACGACCTACCTACCTCCCGGAGTAAGACCTCGCGACAAGGCGAACCTAAACCCCGCCTACAAATTGAGAGAGAGAGAGAGAGAGAGAGAGAGAGAGAGAGAGAGGAGGGCTGACCGCTTTCTCACGGGCCCCGAGCTCGACGTGGAAGCCGCGGCGGGGGGGCTGGAGGTGAGGGAGCGCGGGCGGCTGCGGCTGCGGGGAGCGGAGGCGGGAGCGGAGAGAGGAGAGGAAAGCGGGGTGAGCCATGGTGGACGCGGCGGCCGGCGGGTCAGGGTCAGGGGATGGGTAGGAGGCGCAGATTGGGGAAGACGAGGACGAGGAGGTTAGGATTTGGGCTGACTGGCTGTTGGGCCTTGGGCCGCTCACATGTTACGGGCTTAGGCCTTAGGGTGTTTCTGGCCCACGAATTGACCCGAGGTCTGCCCTATTATGGCCTCGAGTCGATGGTTGTCTACTTGTCTGTAGACCGTAGGTCGGCCTGACCGACCTGACCGGCTAAGAGAGAGGAGTAATAATGGATAGTAATAATAAGGTCATTTTCAATGAGATTTTTATCAAAATTGCTATATATACGACCAATGCGTATGACCCATGTTCGACTCAACTAGTACATAGACACAGTTGTTATTTCCTAAGCCCACATGAAAGAAATCTAAGTGCAAGAATTGGTGGATGAGACATGGTCGGATGCTAGTCATACACACTGGTCGTATATATAGCAGGACTCGATTTTTATTCTTGTTAAATAGACTGTGATGTTAGTATTTTTTTATTACATTGGAAGGAATTAGTGAAGTTGAAAAAGAATTTAAGCTTCTTCTTCTAGTGTCCAAGATGAAAAAAATGGTTAGGCAAAAGAAGAATATGATCTCATCTACTCTTGAGAAGGGTAAAGGAAGGTTACAAGACAAATTAAGTGTTTAGAATGTGGTGTCTTTGGACACAGGAAGGATAGTTTTAGATGCGAATTAGAATGTGGTGTCTTTGGATACAGGAAGGATAGTGTTAGATGCGAATTAGCCAGTAGTCTCGCGCAAAAAAGAGGTGTGCTTCGTTTTCATCTCAGTTATTGTTCTTTTGCTTACTTGTCACACCTTAAAATTGATAAAATATAAATTGTTGTGAAAAAGAAATTATTAGAAATTATTTAATAATTAAAATAAGTTTTGAATAAAACCTATGAAAAATTTGAACATAAAATTGAGCTAGATAAAACTTTCTTAAATACTTTGGGTGCCCAAGCATTTTCTGGATTTTTCCCGAAATTATTTGAGCGTTGAAAGTATTTTTAATAAACGAAAGATCATTTCAGCAATTATTTAATTGAAAAAAGAATCAAAATCCTCCCTTCTAGGTTTTCCCTCCCTTTTGTCTCTTTCCTGTTTCTGGTCTGTTTCCTTTCTCCGTTAAAGTCCATTTTCCTCCCCCACAAGCCAGCCCAAAAATAAAAGAAAACAAAAGTCTACTTTACCTTCCTATTGCTACAGTACCTTTTCCTACCTCCAGCCGGTCTCCCTGGTGCGCCCGACGCCGCCAACCGAGCCGTTTTCTCCGTCCAATTCGGCCACCCCGTTGCGCCATCTTCCAAATTAGTTGAGGGGTTTTCATCCCCTAAACTTCCTCTTCCTTTCCCTCAAGAAAAAAAATCAAATCCCGTGGTTTATCTCCTCGAATCAGAGCGGTTTTGCCGGTGAACCCCCTAGCTTCTTCCACCGCCAAATCCTCCCGTGTGGAGCTTGATCTCTTCCTCCTACGCCTATAAATTGAACCCCCTTGACCTCCTCTCCTTTTCCTCAAGCCCTAGGCCCCTCCCCGCGAGCTCTTCTCTCGCCACCACCGTCGCTTGACAACAGCCGCGTTGTGCCACCACAAACGTCGTCGTCTTCAGTTGCCACCACTGTCGTTGGGTTCGTAAGAAGGAGAGGAACGCCATCATCGCCAACAACCGGAGCACCGTCGTCGACATCAACCCAAAGGTCCCCGCCGTTTTGACCTCGTCGTCGATCATCTTCCATTGCCGTTCGTCGTCGCCATCGCATCGGTAAGGATCGTCGTGCCCTCATCTTTGCCCTGGTGCTCTCTGTTTCCACTGTTGCGTCGCCGTTCGTCATCGTCCTGAGACGTCGGTCGGCGATCTCGCATGACACACCACGTCGTCTGCTTGTCAACTACCACCTCGGCCCTTTCGCTTGCATGGCATCCACCTAACCCTAACCCTAGATCAGTTTGATCTTGTCCGTCCGATCTAATCCGATTCAATCTCGATCATTCATATCTTGTGGACCCATGGACCAGTTCTGTGCACCCGGTTTACAATGGACCTGATCCATGCTGACGCTATAATCCTCTTTTCTAATTCAAAATTAATTCATTATTGCGTCATAATTGTAATATAATTTCTATGAATAGTTAAAAGCTATTTAAATTTGCAAAATTCATAAGTAATTCATCGTAACTTGGATTAATATGGTTCAAGTTGCTAAATTTATCTAAAATCAAGATCTATGTATTAAAAGTATTTATAAATTGTGTCATAAATTTATTTAATCCTTTTTTAATGGTTTAATTGGATTAAAACTTGTAAAAATTATAACTAATTCATATGAAGTCGGAATGAGGCCGTTCAAGTCTCTAAATTCATCTAAATTCAAGCTATACCCATTTATGAATTTTATTTGTACTATTTATTTGGTTTTTATTAGTGTTTTCCCTCGTTCTACGTTCTAGGTTTAGTTTTCGTTGTTTCGGAGGATCGTTCGTTCGTTGGAGAAGCTCCTAAAGACGTTTGATTGCAAGGCAAGTCACAGAGATCCCAAAACACCCTTTGAGCATGTTGGACCCTTTTAAATCTATTGTTTCTATTCAACTGTTGCATTATTTTCGAATGTCACTGGGAGGGTTGACCTATATCCTTTGTTATGGCCCTTTTGACATTGATAACCTATCCTTTGTAATTAGGTTAATAATATGATTAGTCAGAACATTATATGGTTTTAGCTAAAGCTAGTAGGATGCTTAGTCATGCTTAGAAACATTAGCTCATTAATGAGATAATTTATGCTTCACTATCACATATTGCTAGATATTTAATGTTAGCTCACGATGGTCCATTATGATTGGCTAATTAATGAATTTGCCAACTAAAATCTAATAATGGAGGTTTGTGAGCACATGGTTTTGATGGTTGTTCTCATGACGATTAAGAACCAGTTCGTGGGCAACAGCTTTACCTTTTGTATAGCATGGTTCACAGTGGGGCATCAGACTGAGAAGTGCCGATAAGTCCATGTGGGTCGGTGGGGAGTTGTTTGCGTAGAATTTAGACCCGCCTCACAACAAAATGGGTTCCACGTTTCCACGACGGCCTGGGAGATCTACTTAGCTCCAGTACAGGTCCAATGGCTTGCCTAGGTGCGTGTAGGGCGTGCCAGTTGATTTGATTTGCAATCAACAAGATTAAACAAGTAAACCACATTAGAAATGATGGCCGATCGGCCGATAGGCCGATGTTGCATCGTGGGAGCCTAGCCGATAGGGCAAAGCTATATCGGCCTACTTGAGGTTATAACATAATAGGATTAGTAAATAGATATAATCCCATCGACCTATGTTAATGTGTTTATGGCAATTTAATGGAATCAGCCGATGAGGGATGCATGAAGATAAATACACTAGCTAATACTCTAGTGCAAACTTATACAAACCAATCAACTAATATAGATATATTAATCACAGAGAAATCCTAAGAATACCCTATAATAAATATACTTATACTTAATGATTTGCTTGTACAAGTGGCAAATACATGCAAAAACCTAAATGATCACATGCATTAGGTAAGACCGGCTGAAACCCCGGTGCTATCCTTAATTACGATCAAAAATAGGCTTTGAGTTAAACCTCGAAACACGACTAAGGTCGATAGCAACTCAGAGTGTAGATCGAAAGTTAACACAAAAAAATCAAGCCGTTGATCGCTTTTGGGGATGGTAGATGCCTTAGATAATCTAGACAAGCAAGCTAATTCGACCATCGTCAGCAATAAACCCTAAAACGAGTTAACCGCTGGCGAGATAGAATTAGAAAGCCACGTCGAGATTAGCTAAAACATGATAGACGCGATCACATCGTCAGGGCTTAACGTGTCTAAATCGACACGTTAGCCCTAACAATGTAGATCGTTGGGTACGAGTTTTTACCTCTGCTCTAGGGAAGCAAGAACTCGCCGGAAACTACCCTCTTGCGAGGGTTGGCGATGCGCCAAAAGTAGATTGATTTGTGTTGAATTGATTGAGAGAGTTTATATGTACAGACTACCGGGATATTTATACCCGAGATTACAACATGGTCCGCGTAGGACACGATCTTATCTCTAACTAACAAACAAGTCTTTGCGGCAGACTCTTGCCAAAGATTAGATCTAAACTTACTTAATTTACAAGATACAATTGCCTAAAACCGAGCCTTATCTCTATTTGGCAATCTCCTTGAAGCTTATCTTGAACCTGAGCCAAGCCCATGCTAACTCTATCAACTTTCTGTCTCTATCGGCCAACAGCCATATTGAATCCGTATCGGCCGATACACCCTTTCTGCTAGTGCCTCTTCCAGTCCGATACGCTTGCTAAGTCCGATACAAGACTTGGTCCGACTCAAACTTGGCCCCTCTCCTCTGCGTCGGTTTTCTCTTTCCTCTCCGAGTAGATTACGAAAATCTGCTGTTAACACATGCCCCCCAATTTCGCTTCATTATATAATGTGGCGGAATTAGCTCCGAGGAACCCATCGACTTCTTCGCTAGGGTTTGTTTGAAAACCGCGCAGATCCAAATTCGTAGTCTTCCGCCGCCGATTTCCTTGCGCCGTTCTTCGTTAACCACTTGCGCCTCTCAACTCCGGCGACTCCTCGACGTCTCTTCGGCATCGACCCCCTCAGTGACGACCTCTTCAACCACATCAATGGCTTCCTTGCCGTTCTACGCTTCTGAGATCCCCGTGGTGAGTCAATCCCCTCTGAGTTCATATTTTCATTTTCCCGCCGAATTTTTCAAACTAGGGTTTCTGCTCTTGCCCCCCGGGTCTTATTTTTTATCACTGTTCACATGCCATAGGTCTTCAACAACCAGATCTTAATTCCTACTGATGACAAATCACACTGGTTCCTTCTGGGTCCCATGGGCAATCCTGACCCAACCTGGCTGATTAACGCAGAGACAAACAGAATCCCCTTCAAGGAAGTAAAGCCCAATGTTGCTTCATGGAAGCACACTTTTAGATCTTGGCCGTCAAAGCTCAATGGCTATAGAACTTGGTACAAAAGGATTGCTGCAGCCAGGCAAGTTCATTGGGATGAAATAGGAATCGGCCAGTACATCACTCTATCTTTGGCCGATACTAAGAAGAATGAACCTCTCATGTCAGCAGCCACCTATTTTTGGTCCATCACCCTAAATGCTTTTTTGTTTCAGCAAGGTCCGATGATCCCAACATTGATAGATGTCAAGATGCTGACAGGATTAGACATACACTCTGAGATCAATCCCTTCAACCTCCTCATTAACAGCACCCACAAGCTGAAGACCAAGAAGATTGGAGGTTGGTCTGGATACATATCTGAACATATGGAACAAGGATCTGTCTCATAGAGAGAGCATGTGGCTTTTCTGACCCTATGGTTAGAAAGATTCGTCTTCTGTGGATCAACCTGTGGCCCCACTTTGAATTGTCAACACTTAGCTCAGGCCCTGGTTGAAAAGAAGCAAATTCCCCTTGGCCGATATCTCCTTGGAGCTGTCTATCGGCTGCTTTATTCTGCCACTCAAGATTTAATGCTAAAACGGACAGTGGCACATGGAGGTCCATGGTGGTTTGTCCAGCTCTGGTTAACAATCCACACCAACACCATGGTTGATCGGCCTCCACTATCAGACTCGGCCTTCCTATCAGACTATACTGACAACGAAGATCCCTCATCAAGGAGATGTATGTCCTTTGGAGAAGCAGCTTCAATTTATCCTGGAGCAGAGCAATCGGCCGAAGACATATCCACCTGGTTTGTCCGATTCTACACTGGTCCTCCATCAGCCAAGATGGACATGTACGTCTATCCTTCAGACTCTGAGTTTGAGCTCCCTGCCGATCTGACCCTGAGCCATCTGAATGACGACATGGTTTCAAGGGAGATTTTCATGATCGGCATCACTCCTTGCCTGCTCCCAATAGGCGTATTTCAAGGCAGAAGCACCAGCTTATCATACGAGTTTTACATCCCTATGGTGGCTGCCAGACAATGTGGGCTTGGACAACTTCCTATCAGCCTACACTTCCATCGGCTCCTAGAGAGTAGGGGTACGGTCTCATCGGCCCTGATTATGAGCAAAGCCCTGGAGATCAGAGTACCAAGCTTGGGCGACTGTGACCGATTATGGTTGAGCCCCTTTATTCACATCAGCTTCCAATCATGGTGGCAGGAGTGGGCTTCTCATCTCTTCCATCAATCGGCCAAGTTCTATCTGACAGAACTTATTGATAATATCAGCCCCCAGGTCCCTGACGCCCCAATGCCATCAGTCAGCAACAGTGGGCAGAAAATCTCCTATGCTCTGGTCTTGGCTCCTCAGGAAGAACTGTCCTGGAGTCAGTTATCGGCCTTACTGCCCCAAAGGTATCATCACTGCTCCAAGGGCCGATAACCAAAGAAACTCCTAAAAGGAAGGTGCCAGCAAAAGAAAAAACTCAGAAAACCAGCAAGAAAACTAGGACTGACGATCAAGCCGATCTTGATGAACTAGACCCCTCCATGGAAGAATTCCTCGATGACCAAGTAATGGAGGAGGAGGTCGACGCAGCAGCTGCCGATCTGCCTGAAGAAGAAGATCCATCGGCCAACACCGCTAAAGAGCCATCGGCGAGGTCAACTAAAGACCCATCGGCTACAAACCACCACGATTCCACCAGCCGATGACCAAGCCGACGCCGCTCAACCAAGGAGAACCAGACATGCAGTCCGCAAGGTTAATATAATCCCTTTCTTGAAATTATACAGTCTCCTTCTGCTGGTATGCTATAACTTGATTTCCCTCCTAGGTCGTTGCATCGTCTTTACTTAAAGAAAGGACTCAATCGACCCTTTTACCAATAACTAAGAAGGCAACCTTGCAAAGGCGCGAACAAGCCAAGGCCCGATTGAGAACACATTCTCCTTCTCCACCACCCTCTCCGATTGCTTCGGTAAGAGTTAATCTTTTTGCCTCAATCCTCTGATAATATGGATCTGATCACCATTTTCTTGCCTTTCTTCAGCCGCGAGCTTCATCACCTGCACCACATCGGCCAACCCCCTCGCCCACCGTCTCAGGACAACAACAGGAGGCCGATGCAAGCACAGCCGATGCCCCATCACAGGTAAACCAGATCGCTTCGAATCCCTTGCCGATTTTTGTTTGACTGGGTTAACCATACCCTGTCTTGATGTTTGCAGAACTCGATATGTTTTCTTTTGATATCGGCCAATTTCTTGATGACGAGGACAAAGAGCTACCCAGCACAGCCAAGGCATCAGTTTCTGAAGAATTGAAGAGCCGGCTGTCCGATATCGCTAATCGGCTGGAATCATCATTGAAATCCTTGGTGGAGAACTGCAATCCCATCAGGAGTAGGATACAAGAAATTCAAGATCAATTGCCTGAAGACCTGATGGAGACCCTAACGCCGGCCATCTTCTTGGAACAATACCACTTCAAGCTCCACAAGGCTAAAGAGAGAATCGCGGAGAGGCGGGAACGTGAAAGCTTGGAATCGGCCTTAACTGCCAGCAAAGCTCAAGTCAATTCTGACAAAACTAGGTTGGATGAGCTGACTGTTGAGCCGATCGTCTTAAACAATAGGCTTGAGGAACTCCGCCACCTCCAAGCAGACTTAGTATTGAAGCTAGAAGCAACCCGCAAGGAGATCCAAGAAGTTGAAGCCGGGATAGCTGCATCACCCAAGGCCATAGAAGATCAAACGGTGAAGTTGAAAGCATCGGCCAAATACCTTGCGACCCTGAGCAAGTCTTTGAAGCCAATTCCAGGGTCGACGGCCGATGACGCTCAAGCAATAGAAGACATCGATCAAATCCGTCGTAAGGCCATTGCAGCTATCGAAAACTTCATAGGCTGATGTAATATACTTTTCATGTTCTTCCTGTAAAGAGATAACCTCTTATTTTGATTAACATATATCTCATCGGCCAAATAGCCGAATACGATTGGAACCAAAATTTTTTTTAAAGTCCATAAACTTGAATCGATCTGATAAACTTTAAAGTCCATAAATTTGAATCGATCTGATAAACTTAAAGAATTGCTTTGCTTGCTTATATATATATGCCCCCCAAATTTTGGAAGATGAGGGCTCATGTTGTAAAATTTGAACTAAGGGCGATAGTGTATATCGGCCACCTCAAGGCGATGCATTGTACATCGGCTGACAGGCCGATCATGAATCGATCCATACACTGGGGTAATATTTCTTTAAGTGCTTGCCATTAAGGGCTCTGCCATAAATTTCTCCATCCAATCCTTTTAGTAGATAAGCATTGCGAGGAACACAACGATGAATCTGAAAAGGACCTTCCCAATTAGGTGACCACTTGCCGAACTTGTTATCTCTAGAGCCGATCGACAGTATTAATTTCCAAACAAGATTCCCTTCCTCAAATGACTTGGCTACAACCTTTTTGTTATAATGACGAGCAACTCAATCTTTATGGTATTCATCTAAAGCCCACAACCGGACGTGTGCCAAATCATCTAACTCATCAACCATAAGATTACGGTATTCATCGGCTGTCAAGTCGTCTTGCAATGCAATCCTTCTTGAGCCGATGTTGGTTTCCCATGGCAGCACAGCTTCATGTCCATAAACTAACTGATACGGCGGCACTTGAGTTGTACCATGACAAGCCATTCGATACGCCCAAAGGGAATCGGCAAGCGTGGTATGCCGCCGTCTCGGCTGTTCGTCAATTTTCCTCTTGATCAACTTGATTAAAGTCTTATTAGAAGATTTTGCCTGCCCATTAGCTTGCGCATAGTATGGAGAAGAATTCAATAACTTAATGCCCATGCTGTCGGCAAACTCAACAAATTAATCGGACACGAAAATTGATCCTTGATCGGTCGTCAATATTTGTGGAAGTCCAAATCTGTATATGATATGCTCTTTAACAAACTGGATGGCATCCTTGGAATCAACTGTCTTAAGAGGTATAGCCTCAACCTACTTTGTAAAGTAGTCTGTAGCCACTAAAATATACTTATGTCCTTTGCTTGATGGTGGGTTAATTTGTCCGATCATATCTATACCCCATCCATGAAACGGCCACGGCTTTATGATTGGATGCATAGCCGATGCCGGTGCTCTCTGAATTGCTCCAAACTTTTGACAATATTGACATCCTTTATAATACTTGAAACAATCCTCTAGCATTGTCGGCCAAAAATATCCAACGCGCTTCAAGAGCCATCTCATTTTATGGGCCGATTGATGTGTTCCACAAATCCCTTCATGGAACTCGCTCATAACCACTTTGGCTTCCTCTAAACTCAGGCACTTGAGCAAGACACCATCAGTCGTCCGATAGTATAGATCATCATCTAGCAAGACATAATGTAAAACTTTGTATTTCATCTTTCGTGACGCCGATTGAGAAGGATTTCTCAAATATTCGATGATAGCACATCTCCAATCATCGGCATCCACGGTTGCAATTTAAATCTGAACGTCTCTAGCCATCGGCCTGTATCCTGATGCCCCCTGAGCTAAATCATTGGCCTCGAAGTTCTGCTTCCTGGGTATATGCCTCATCGTCACAATCTTGAAGGCTTGTAGCAACTCCTTGCATTCCTCATTGTAAACTCTGAGAATATCATTCTTGCATTCATAGTTCCCAGAAAGTTGATTGATAACCAGCTGTGAATCGCCAATAATTTCCACGGAATCAGCCTCGACCTCTTGTAATAACTGCAAACCCTTAAGAACAGCTTCATACTCTGCTTGATAATTAGTATAATAAGGCTTAATGGTAAACGCGAACTCGAAGCTTGCCCCCCGGGGGGATATGATGACTAGGCCGATACCGCATCCATGTCTACAAACAGACCCATCAAAGTACAATGTCCATGGCACAATGTCTGAGTATGCAATTGAATCATCTCTATGTTGAACAATAAAATCGGCTAGGGCTTATCCCTTGATCGCTTTGGCCGATTCATACCTGAGATCAAACTCTGTTAAGGCAAAAATCCACTTCCCAATTCTTCCTTTCAACACGGGGGCCGATAGCATGTATTTCATCACATCGGCCTTACTTACCACAATGCACTCATTGGAAAGTAAATAATGCCTCGATTTAGTACATGAAAAATATAAGCATAGACATAATTTCTCCACTGGTGTGTACCTTGTTTCAGCATCCAACAACCTCCTACTGAGATAAAAAATAGCTCTTTTTTTGCCGTCAATGTCTTGAACCAAAACTGAGCCGATGGACTTCTCATCGGCCGATAAGTACAGCCTGAATGGAATTCCTTTTCGTGGAGGAATTAGGACTGGTGGGGAACTCAGATATTCCTTGATGTTGTCCAACGCCTTTTGTTGCTTATCGCCCCATATAAACTCTTGATCGTCATTCGTCCTCAATAATGGAGTGAACGGCTCTATCCGGCCTGACAGATTTGATATAAAACGCCGAACAAAGTTGATCTTGCCGAGCAGAGATTATAACTTGGTATTGTTAGTTGGAGGCTTGATATTTTTTATAGCATCAATGTTCTTGTACGTAATCTCAATTCCTCTTTCGTGGACCAAGAAACCCAAAAACTGACCGGCCGATACGCCAAAGGCACACTTGTTAGGGTTCATCTTTAGACCATATTTCCTTGCTCTTTCTAGTACCTTGCGTAAATCGGCCAGGTGCATATCGTACTCTTTTGACTTTACGACTACATCATCGATGTAAACCTCAATCAGCGAGCCAATAAGATCATGAAAAATATAATTCATAGCCCTCTGATAAGTAGCCCCAGCGTTTTTCAAGCCGAATGTCATAACAATCCACTCGTATAGGCCGATTGCCCCCGGACACCTGAAAGCTATCTTGTGGATATCTTCCTCGGCCATGAAAATTTGGTTATAGCCTGCATTTCCATCCATGAAGCTGATGATCTTGTGTCCCGATGCGGCATCAACTAGCAAATCGGCCAACGGCATAGGGTACTCGTCTTTCGGTGTTGCTTTGTGTAAATCTCTGAAATCAATACACACCCTGAGCTTGCCGTTTTTCTTCAGTACTGGAACTTTGTTGGAAACCTACTCCGCGTATCGGCAGGGTCTGATAAAGTTAGCGTCGTAAAGTCTTGTGATCTCCGCTTTGATAGCTTCATGCATATCAGCCTTAAATCTCCTAGGAGCTTGTTTAAATGGCCGATAGCCTGGTTTAATAGGTAACCGATGTTCTACAATCGATCGGCTTAATCCTGGCATCTCATGATCACTACTACACAAATCCTCATTGGTGCCGGTTCCAAAGTGCTCATAGGTGCCGGTTTTGAAGCCGGCACCAATGATCAAAGTTATTGGTACCGGTTTTTTAACCGACACCTATAACACTATAGGTGCCGGTTGTAAATTTCTAACCGGCACCTATATGGTATTATAAGTGCCGGTTGCTATAAATAATCGACACCTATAAGTGAAAGGACCTGACACCTTTGGAGCCTCATAGGTGCCGGTTCTTGTATAGAACCGACACCTATAGTCCTGAAGCACCAAAAAAATAATTCCAGGGTCACATATAATATTTCCTGAAACACAGAAATCACAGAATATTTCAATCTAAAACTTATGAATGACAACTTTAGTAATCACAGAAATCTCAGGCTCTCAGTTCAAGTATGAGACATCATAGGTTATGTTGGCTGGTGTGATTTGCCGGTGATGTGCATTTCTGTGGTAAATTTCCAGCAAGCAGCTCGGTGGTAGCACTCCGATGCAAAGGAGGAACACAGATGATTGTAACACAACTTGTATTGCTTTTGGAACTAATTCCTCGCTGTTAATCTGTGATGATTACTGGACTGTGCGAAATGTGTTCTAGAAAATTACAAATTACATGAACATGTACAACTTTCTGTTTTTAGTGTTTCAACTTTCAATGAAGCTGCAACTTGTTTCTAGCCTTGTGTTCCAATTGGACTGGCTGACTTAGTTTTCATAGTTTAGGCCTATTTAAACATATTTTTACAAACGGACTCCTAGTGAAACATTTCATAGACACATACATGGACCCTTCTAGGCACGTGGCGCCCTAACATTTGGTGTAGTATCCAAAGATTTCACTCTGTGTAGAATACCATATCTATATACTCTATTATTCCTATTTATTTATCACCTTAGACTAAGTCACAACTTTCACTACTAATAAATTTAAATAATTAAATTATAAAATGAACAAAAGTCTAATATGAATTAATATAATGGTATCTATTTTAGTGTGTATAATTTTTTAAAAGAAAAGATAAGTGGTCAAACCAATTAAAGTTTAAATATAAATAGTATTTGGTAACAAGTATTTAGAAATGTATTCCGTGATGCAATTTTAAGGCCTCATGCTACGTCAAAGTGTTTACATGTATTTGTTAACCTTCCAAGATATATGTCTGACGGAGGGTTAGCTCCTCAACAGGGTATGCTGTATAATTGCTAGTATTTAATTATTAATTCGAGTGTGGGGATAGAAGGCATATAACTATGTATAGAAGTCAAGTAGCAACCATAATATAAAACCCGAAGCCTCGAGTAGGGAGCATAGAAGATATTGCTGGGACTCAGCGTGCCAGTCAACTTCAGCCTGAGACGTGCCCGTCAAACCACACGAAGGCGGCGACCAGATGTGTTACACATCTCAGGAGACTTGACAAAAATTCGCTTGAGCTCTACAACATCTCAAATGCTCTAAACTCGTACTCATATGAAAATTTTAGTTACACATGCTCACCTGTTGCTTACAGAGACAACAATGATGATGCCTCCCTCATCCATGCCACATCCAGTCAGTGAAATCACCTGTTGCTGTTAGGGATAAAAATATGAAATAGAGAAAATTGAATACATGGTTAGATATATGTGTGAAAAAATAATAGATAAACATTAACAAATAGAGAAACTTAATGCATGTTCAAGACATTAAGAAAACCACATCAATCCAAATAACTAATCTACAAGATACTTAGAAAATGTTTGAAAGGTATGGCCCACTAATTCTAGGTCTTTGTATGCTTTGGCGTTGATCGGCTATCTAAAGTGTCAGTAGGGCCGCCAGCCTCAATGAAACCCACTAGCCCAGCAGGAGCCTTCAAAATGTTGTATGCGCCGTTTGACGAGATGATATGGTCGAAGATGAATCCACATAGCTGTTCAGCGAGGCCCAAGCAAACATGTGGCAGCAATTTACTTGTCGGGAGCTTTAATTTCTGCAAATGGAAGGATTAAAGATGTGGAAAGATACTATGTGTTTAGTAAATTGGATTTATGTCTTAGGAGACAGGGCGAACCTCAGCATCCGTAATGTTCCAGTTGCCGTCCTCCATGAAAACCCACATAAATCTCATCACGTAGAACCCACATGTGCTCGTGCCCGGATCCTGACGTGAGCAATAAGGGTGGCACCAAACTCGGAATTTATTTGCACATGGAGCGTGTCGAATACACTTCTTCTTGTACTTCACAAGTGCCTTATCTAGGATGTCAATGAGGGATTGGTAGTTGGATTGCGGTTTCCTCATTGAATCCATGACGACAATCTTGGAATCATTTAAATGGATGGCAATAAGAATCTAGTGAGGCCTACGTACAAGGGAAGAGAACAATTAACATCTTAAAGTACAACGATGGGAGGTACAACGATAATGCCACACTTACTTAAAGTGGTAGGGCAGAAGGATGGTATTCATGTCCTGCAGCTTGACAAAGGATGTGTAAAGGTAGTTCAGCACTTCTTGGGAGGACCATTCGCCTGCGTCAATATTACAGGAATTGACTATTTGTGGGTCGAGGAATCCTAGCTTGTTATGGGTCGCTCTACATTCAAGCACCCCCATTCTGCATAAGGAAAATAATTAGACACGCAACGAGGATATTTACTTAGAAAAATGGCGAGAGGTCGAGTATACTTACAATGCCCATAACTGAATTACTGATAAGTCTAGCTCCCTCAGATTGTATAGATGAAATAGTTCTCTAAATGAGACCCAAACTATACCATCACAGTGATGAAAGTCCTCGTCCCTGGAAAAGACGGGGAACATCTCTTTACCATCCTTGGCCATCTGTAAGTACCACTCTTCTACCCTTCTCATTTGAGTACATTTGCCAACGACGTGGCGATATTCGTCGGTAGTCAAAGAATGACCAAGCTTGAACTGAGCTGCCAATGGGGCCATCTCAATATTATCCACATCATCCAAACTTTTCAGCCCTGCCTCTTTTAGAAAGTCTTGCCTAGTCTTGCTGGCCTCATCTTTCTCGAATTCTTTCTTGGAAAATTCTTGCAATCCCTTTTTCCTGATCGTGCGTCGGAAGTCCGTAATAGGTTGCTTTCGGGCAGGTGGCCTTGCCATGCGAATGAAGTGATCCTGTACTTCGACTGGCACTTTGAAAGATGGCTCCGACCTGGTAGGCAATGGCGTCTTCTTGGTCTTCTTCAGAGATGGTGGTTTAGACATTTGGGAAGTTTTACAGAGGCGTCCCCTCTTTTTCGGCCGGTCTGATGAAGCTAGGCTCTAATGTGCTGCCTCTGGAGGAGATGGGCTCTTACGTTGCGCCGGTGGAGGAGACGGGCTCTTATGTGGCAATGGTGGTGGAGTTGGCATCCTTTGAGGGGAGGGAGGAAGTCCTTCAGAGCTAGACCCACCATCGCTTGGCTCGTCATCACCATCTCCTGAAGAAAAGATAATGAAACGCTTGCGCCACAGGATTATGTTGTGGATGGCTTCACCAAGAGTGTTCACCCCCTCCTCTGGAGCAAAATCAAGCTACACTACCCTGTACCTCCTCGGCACGTCCTCCACTTCGACCCTTGAGTAGCCACTTGGTATCGGCTTACCGTGTATCGTCCCTCCCTCCGTTACGGGATGTGCCATCGCGCGTGCCACCTCTTGACTGATGTTTTGAAGTGGCACATGCAACCTGCATGCAGTACGTACAGTGATGTGGTCCACGGGGTAATGAACCATGTCCGGTTCTTGAGGAACCTCAGTTGAAGCGTAGCTGCTTTTCTTCCCACCTGGACTGGTTAAGTGGCCAGCATTGCCTCCTTGCTGACCTTCAAGCCTTGCCATTACCAGTGCCATTTGTTCTTTCAATAGCCTTATCTCTTCCGATTGGTCTCTGGAATTTTTATTGCTCCGAGACCGATACCTATGTCTGTCTTCAGGAAAACCTTCTCTCCATGGAACTAGGCCAATTCCTCTTGTGCGTCCTAGATGCTCAGGGTTCTGCAATGCAAGTGTAAGCTCATCTCTCTCCCTGCTCGCAACAAAAGAACCTTCTGAGGACTTTAGATGGGCCTCGTGGATCCTCTGGGACACTTCTTGCTCTCGAGGACCCTTGTGTACCAACTCGCCTGTATCCGAGAGTGTTGAACCTCGGGATTATTGGTAATTCTTTCCCTGTTGGCACCAGTCCTTCGTCTCGATCTCGATTCCCTTTTGCAGCAGCTTATCTTCCCGGAGTTGCCATCTGGCT
This sequence comes from Oryza officinalis, assembly GCA_008326285.1. Lineage (NCBI taxonomy): Eukaryota > Viridiplantae > Streptophyta > Magnoliopsida > Poales > Poaceae > Oryza > Oryza officinalis. The sequence goes on from BDMV01000003.1 coordinate 40,627,772, forward strand.
ATGTTCTTAGCATATCCGCTAGGGCCGAGACGGTGAGGGTATCGGTTTTTGGCCGCATTGGCCTGGTTCCTTTCGCTAATCTCCTTTGCCTCATCTGATGTTCTATAGGCCACAAAGTCATCCCAGAAAAGACGACACCTTCGATAGTTGGCATCTTCAAAATTTGGTGTCAGGCCCTTCTTGACAAACTTCCTGTTAAGATCCGTCTTCCACTTCTTGAAGCTGATGGACATCTTCTTAAGAGCCCTGGACTTTGCGAGTTCTTCTTGTCCCTCGGGAAACTGGAATGTCCGCTTTAACTTTTCCCAAGCAAGATCCTTGTCTCTGTCTGGTACCGTCCACTCCAATTCGTCTGTATCACTGCTCTTCTAGTGCCGGTATTTGATGGGGGTGTCATCCTTCACGATGACACCTATAGCTTTGCCATATGGGGTGAGTGCCAATTCTAGAGCTATAGGGGTCCCATCTGCAGCTAACTCCGTGATAGTGTATAGACCTGAGGGCATCCTAGTTGGACCTCTAGCCTTTCTTCTTGCCGATGAGGTTGAAGTATTCGCGGAGTGCGTAGTGGCCGAAGGATCAACCTCCTTCAAACATCAGTATAAATTAGTCATTCATATCTGACGATGTATGTAGTTTTAAGGTATTATTTGTTCCAGATAGGTTAATTTACCTCTGTATTGTGCGGGTTAACACCGGGCTGATTCAAGTTTAGAAAGCCACTTGGGCTACCATTACCATCATCGCTTTCTCCAGAATTTGTAGGCCTAATGTTATCTTGTTCCCCTGACATTTCCTTTTCTAGATCTAGGCTAGAACTACTGTTAGATAGATACAAGAAATTAGTGTAAGAACTTATTGTCCTCTTGATGATATTCTTCCAAATATACCAACAGTAAAGTAATGCCATCTAATTCCATACACCATGTAGCAGTTTAGAAAACGTGTACGCGAAAAGCGAGAGACCCAAAATTGAAAAAATATGAAAAAGTAAACAGCCTCATAAAGCAAGTGTACTAATGTACTTTGCATAGCTATAGTGTATTAATGTATCAAAGGAAGAAGGGGCACTTGCCTTGTATGTGCTCCTCAACCTGTCTACTATGTGAACTAATTCGTGATGTTTTCAAATTTAGGTGAAAGAATTTCAATTTTACTATTAAGCATATGAAAGTTATAAGCCGTCTAAATTTCTGAATTTGTGGTCAAGTTCTGAAATCTGTTTAGTTCTGAAACATGAATTTGAGTAGTGAAATTCAAAAGCAATCCTTATGTACATAATTGTTCTACAGATTGCCTGAAACCTAGAGTATGTGTTACTTACATATTCAAAACTGACTATATTTACACCAAATGAATGAACTAACTTTGCTTAACAAGTTAGTAAACTGTTATAAAAATGGAGTTGATTAACAAGTTGTATTATATTTGACAGAAGGTACATTAATCATATTAAATATTTTATATGTATTGTTCATCTGGTAATTAATGTATATTAGTTGTTTAATATGTGCTAGCACGTAGACGTTGTGTCCTTCTATTCTGACAAGACCCTTTCCGTTAAGAAATCAAACAAACTCCATTCATACCAAATAGCAAAAAAGCTAGCTCACAGCAATATTGTAGGGAAATTTTGGGTATAAGCCTACAGTGAAATCACATTTATACAATCATTACATGTTTCTAACCTAGAACAATGGTGTTTTTTTATAAACTACATATATCTTCATTAAACTATCACAAAACTATAAATCTAAGGCAATACATCGTAAACCTATACATATATAATATTAAGTTTATCATAAAACTACATATTTAAAATGGTATATCGTAAAACTACAAACTTAGTAACAGACTTATCATGGAACTACAGATTTTAAAGTTTATCCCTAGCACTAATGTTCTACTGGAGTTATAAAAATAGTTTTGGGATTAAATTAGTACTGCATGTATAGTTTTGCGATACTGTATATGCCTTAAATATGTAGTTTATGATAAAGTTAGTGCTAAATCTATATTTTGTGATACACCCCCTTAAATATGTTGTTTTATGGTGGTTTGGTCAAAATATCTTTAATTTTATGAAATTTGCACTAAAAGAAAACATTAACTAGTGATGCTATTGCAGAGAAAAACAATGCAGTTCATTTCATCTTAGACCAACAAAGCAAAGAGAACTAATTAATATGACCAATTATATTTTTGAAAGGAATGATATATTTACATATATTTAGCATTTTTAACCATTTATTTGGAAGTATATTATGGCTAATTGTACGTCTAGAGAACCAACCGATCAACTATTGATTCTAGGTCATTTATATGTTCGAAATATTATTGATTGGTATTCATTACTCGATGAACGTTGCAGGTATTTTTCTCAGTTTTAAAGACAATGAAGGGAATTTCATTGTTGATGACACAAGAAGTCTGTTAAGCTTATATAATGCAGCAAACCTTAGGGTTCATGGAGAGAAAGTGCTTGATGAGGCTGCAACTTTCACTATAAACAACTAATTGACATAATTGCACACCTTTGACAGCGAAGATTGGAGGACGGCGGCGAAGAATGCAGCAGCAGCAGCAGCTCGAGGAGAACACCACAGCGACAGAGGAGGGCGGCGGCGACGATGGAGGACGGCGGCGCTTGAGGAGGGCAGCGGCGACAATGGAGGACGGCGGCGCTTGAGGAGGGCAGCGGCGACAATGGAGGACGGCGGCGCTTGAGGAGAGCAGCGGCGACGATGGAGGACGGCAGTGCTGGAGGACGGGGATGGTGATGGAGGGCGCAGGCGGGCGGGTGAGCGGACCGCAGATCCGGAAGGAGGACGACGGTGGACGGCGACGGCGGTAGATCTAGGCAGGGGGAGGACCGACGGTGGTGCAGGAGGGGGACGGCAGTGGGCGGCGACGGCGGACGGCGGGCGGCGACCGGTTGATCTTGGCGTCGGCAGGGTGGTCTGGAGGAAATGGCATCGACAGGGGGTGTCTTGGGGAAAATACCGATCGACGGCCGCATATATACAAGCCACATAGGTACCGGTTCGTATTTACAACCGGTACCTATTGTGGTAAAAAGGTGCCGGTTCTAAATTGGAACCGGTACCTTTTGGATCACATAGGTACCGGTTCTTATTTAAAACCGGCACCTTTTACAACAATAGGTACCGGTTGTAAATACGAACCGGTACCTATGTGGCTTCTGGGGGGGTTGGTCTATTGAGTGATTCATCATATTGCTGTCCACCAGAAAAGAAAATATTATCTACGATACATAATTATCCTCTTTTTCTGAAACAAACTTATTTATTCCAAGGATCATACATATAAGATATGATCCATAGTTCACAATCAAACAACACATATATACAATTTACACCATTTCTTGTACTTGGAAAGCTGCATGGTGCATTATTCGGCTTGTTGGCCTATTGCATTCGTTACAGCCTGAACCGGTATAATATCACAATTGTCCTTCCATTCCAAATATAAATTGTTTGGTCGTCTCAGCTCTTACCTAAGTGTAAGTTGCTTTGAAAATCTGGACTTATTTAAAATATACCCTATGAATTTTATGTTTGTGTTGGTCTAATATACTTCCAAACAATACATAGATGCAACCCAAAAATATGATCCAAAAACTATTAAAAAGTTAACTGTTTTTTAAATTTACTTGTGAACATAAATCATGTAATCGAGTGTTATATTTAAAGACGCTCGACTACTATAATCGAGGTGGACGGTAGCAGCAAGGTCCTCACTGACACCGACGGTATGATCCAAAATTACACATTCATGTTTATTGCAATAAAATTCAAACATCCAGGTCTATCACAATTACTCCTTCTTCATGGTCACTACGAACATATGGTGCTTCTTCCTCGTCTTCGTCTTCCTGACTTTCATCACCTCCTTCTACATCTGTTGCAAACGGTGGTATCTCATCGATTTGATCATAGCCTTCCTCATCAACGATATTCTCAACTCCGACAATGCTTCGCTTTCCATGGAGAACCACGTGGCGATCGGTCAATGAAGAAGGGTCTTTGACATAGAAAACTTGTGTTACGGATTTTGCGAGCACAAATGGTTCATCTTGATAACCCACATTGTTTAAGTCCACGATGAACATTTCGTACTTGTCAATCCTCAAACCACTTGGAATTTTGACCCATTGACACTGGAAAAGTGGTACCTTCAGCGGTCCGTATTCAAGCTCCCAGATTGCCTCTATATAACCATGGTACGTTTGTTCTACACCATTACTGTCGAAGGCATCTATGCGGACACCACTATTTTGATACGAGCTCTTGGCATCCTGGGTTCTCGTGTAAAATGTATATCCATTAATGTCATACCCTTGGAATGAATGAATTGTGCTCGCAGGTCCCCGAGACAAAACATACAGCTGGTCACTATCAGTATTCATAGCAATGATATGCTTCCGTAACCAATCGCCAAAATTCGACCTATGCTGCTTAGCTATCCATGCCTCTGATTTGCTTGGGTTCTCGCTGCGGAGTGTGTTATAATGCATGTCGACAAATGGAGCCACCAAGGCCGACTGCTAGAGCACTGCGAAATGTGCTTGCCGTAATGTTTCTAGGCTAGGAGCGAAAATTGCCTTATGCCCTAGTGTCCCTTTCCCTAGTAGCCTGCCCTCGTGTCGAGACATCGGCACACCAATGGGATGCAAATCCATATAGTCGATACAGAACTCAACCACCTCCTCTGTTGCATGACCCTCTACGATACTGCCTTCTGGTCGAGCTCTATTACGCACATACTTCTTTATGATCCCCATGAACCTCTCGAAAGCCCACATGTTATGCAGATACACTGGGCCGAGAATCTTTATCTCTTTCACGATATGTGACACGAGGTGAACCATTATATCAAAAAATGATAGTGGAAAACACATCTCGAGCTGGCAAAGGGTAATGATTACATCTGCTTGGAGCTTGTCTAGCGTGCTTGGATCAATCACCTTTTGATATATAGCATTGAAGAACGAGCACAACTTTATGATTGGGTTTCGAACCTTATCTGGCAAAATGTCTCTAATAGCAACAGGAAGAAGTTGTGTCATCAGCACGTGGCAATCATGTGACTTCATGCCCACTAATTTCTTCTCTTTCATGTTGACAAGTCTTTTAATGTTCGCAGAGTAACCAGAGGGGACTCGGACACCCTGCAGGCACTCCAACAGGCTTATTTTCTCTGCGGCACTAAGGGTGTAGCACGCGGGAGGGAGGTACTGGCGACCATTGGGCCGTTCTAGAGGATGTAGCTCGGGCCTGATGTTCATGTCTGCGAGGTCTCTCCGGGCTTTCAACGTGTCCTTTGTCTTGCCGGGTATGTTTAGCAGGAGTCCCATCAAACTCTCGCACACATTCTTCTCAACATGCATCACGTCAATCGCGTGACGGACATCCAAATCTTTCCAATATGGTAGTTCCCAAAAGATAGATTTCTTCTTCCAAAGAGGTTTCTCACCACCTTTGTTCGTTGTGCCTCGATTGCCTTGCCCCTTACCAAATATACATTCAATATCTTGTACCTCTTCAAAAATCTCTCTGCCGATACGATGTGTTGGAGCTATACCCTCCTCCACTGTGCCATCAAAATCTCTTGTATTGCTACGGTACTGGTGGCCGACTGGAAGAAACCTCCGATGGCGCATGTACACAGTCTTTCCGGAGTACTTCAGCCACCTGTTCGCTGTATCCCGCATGCACTGCACACATGCACAACCACCTTTCACTGTTTGCCCGGATGTGTTACCAGCTGCAGGGTAATCTTGGATGGTAACGAACAACATTGCCCTTAAGGTGAAGTACTCTCTTTTGTACGCATCCCACATCTGCACACCCCGGTCCCATAGAGACTTAAGAACATCCACTAATGGCCTGAAGTAGACATTGATATCATTGCCAGGTTGCTTGGGCCCTTGGATTAGAAGTGGCATCATAATATACTTACGCTTCATGCACAACCATGAAGGAAGGTTGTAGATAACAAGTGCCACTGGCCACGTGCTATGCCGACTGCTCATATCACCGAATGGATTCATCCCGTCCGTGCTCAGCCCAAACCTTATATTCCTAATCTCCTGCGCAAAATGCTTTTTATACTTTCTATCTATCTTTCTCCATTGAGATCCATCGGCAGGGTGTCTTATCATTTCATCCTTCTTACGCTCTTCGTGGTGCCAACGCATCATCTTTGCATGTTTTTTATTTGCATACATGCGTTTAATCCGAGGGATTATAGGAAAATACCACGCAACTTTAACGCGCACTTTCCTCTTCTTCAGGACTGGGCCACCACTGTCATCATCAACATCATCATCATCGTTAACTCCACCCTTATACCACGGTGCTCCGCAAACTGGACATGTATCCAAGTCTGCATAGTCACCTCGATATAGGATACAGTCATTTCGACATGCGTGAATTTTCTGCACTTCCAGTCCGAGTGGGCAGACAACCTTCTTCGCTCGGTATGTTGTTTCTGGTAGCACATGACCCGCTGGAAGGAGGTCTCCAATCAGCTGTAGAAGCTCTGTGAAGCTCTTGTCACTCCAACCATTGGTTGATTTCATCTGTAGCAACGAGAGGACGACGTGTAACTTGGTGTGCTGCTCATTGCATCCTAGATAAAGCGGGGTTTTTGAGTCCTCCACCATGCCCTTGAACTTCTCGTATTGCCTGTCATTGTCGTAGGCTGTCTCCCCGTCGCGTAACATCTGATCTAAACCATCTGATTCGTCACTATCATATCCACCTCCGTCAGCAGGCAACTCCACATTGCCTCCGTCCATTACATCCGGATTCTCATCTTCACCATGATTGTCCTGACATGTGTAATTAGGCATAAAACCCCTTGTTAGGAGATGCTCATGAACTTGTTTTGCAGGAAACTGTCTCTCATTCCTGCAATCAGCACATGGACAACGCAAGTGTTCCGTCGTGTTCAATGATCTGGATCTCGTGGCTGCGATCATGAAGTTGGTTACTCTCCTGGCATATTCCAAGGTACCGCGCTGCGGAATGTTCATTCCTCCTTCATCCATTGCTCCTACGAAAATTCTTAAATTAACCACTAACATACGTATATCATTCTCTATATCTATTGAAATTCTGATATATGTTAATAACAGTTACATTACTCATTGATGATTAATCTCTAAATTACTCCAATATAATAAGTCATCATACTTTCTCATGCTTCTCATTCAACAAAACAAATTGCAAAAAATAACTTGACAAATATTACTGCGAATTACATATCGAATCAACACATACTAACCTTTACGCATGCAAACACATAGATCTCTCGATATTTTTTAAATTTTTGGGCAAAACCTCCTCCCCCCGTTTGGATGAGCTGAAGAGAAGCCTCAAAATCATGAGAATGCAGTGAATAAGGGGTATATATAGACTTGGGGGATATAGGTGTCGGTTAATGTTATGAACCGACACCTATTTAGTTTCCTTCCGAAGGAAGCCACCACATAGGTGCCGGTTTTTAATAAGAACCAGCACCTATGTGATAGGTGCCGGTTTATTTGGTTAAAGCGGCACCTATGTTGCCGTAACATAGGTGCCGGTTCTTATTACGAACCGGCACCTATGTGATAGGTGCCGGTTCGTAAATAAAACCGGCACCTTTTTTGGGCTCATAGGTACCGGTTTTTCTTACAAACCGGCACCTATGAGCTTCTCCCATCCAACCGGCACCTATAAGACCTTATAGGTGCCGGTTCGTGGAAAAATTGGGTCTATTTGTCTTTTAGGTACCGGTTCTAGCAAATCCGGCACCTATGTGGCCGGTACCTATGGAGGTTTTTGTAGTAGTGGATATTCCCATGCAAAACAATCCATGAATTCTTTCAAAAGATTTATCAAATTATTCTTATAATCCCTTGGCAGGTTAGCACTTACATACGTTGGCCTAGGCCTTTCACCTATTCCTATATCAACTTCTTCAAGTTCATCGGCCGACGTAAAGCCTTGTCCCAGTTTGCCATCTAACTCATCCACCGCATCATCTGTATAGGGACTAGCTTGTTCATCCTGAGCAGTGGATGGTACACCTTTGTTAAAGCAACTGCTTGTCTTGATTTTCGATCGTCTCGATGTCGCAGTCAGTTACCTTGAGGAAATCGGCCTCCCAAACTCGTCCGGACAGGCAATCGATTCCTTCCATCTCTCACACTGCGAGATCGGCATTGGCCACATGCACTGACCTATCGGCCTGCACGATCTCGACTTGGTCCCCTTGCCACTGAATGAGGCACTGATGCATCGTTGAAGGAACGCAACAATTTGCATGGATCCAATCTCGTTCCAACAACAGGCTGTAGGAACCCTTTCCATCGAAGACAAAAAAGGTGGTAGGTATTGTCTTGTTGCCCACTGTGAGCTCCACATTCAACACCCCTTTTGCCTCCGATGCGTTGCCACCAAAGTCCTTTAACACCATATTGGTCTTGATGAGGTCCTCAGGTACTTTTCCAAGCTTCCTGAAAGTTGTATATGGCATCAAATTCACTGCCGCGCCGCCGTCGACCAGCATCTTTGTCATCGGCCGTCCATTGACGAACTCCTTGATGTATAACGGCCGAAGGTGCCTGTGGCTGGTGTCGGCCGGCTTGTCGAACACGGCTTGGTCTGGTGACAACTGTAGCCTAGCCGAAGATTGTTCTATCTCATCGTCGGCTATTGCTTCATCGGCCATCTATACGCTATATTCTGCTGGCAACACAAAAACCATGTTAACAGAAGCCGATGCTATGCTTTTACCTTTCGTAGACGCAGGAGCCCGTGTTGATTCCGTGGCACCCTCATCGGCCTTGGCCACCGTAGATTTTATCCTCCACTCTTTTTTAGTCTTGGTGGGCCGATGGGTGGTTGTCGCCTGCTGCTCTTGGATCTGTTCCTTCTGCCTCAGCATCTGTACCCACCGTTTCTGAGTCTTGCTAAACACGTTGCTTGGGCACCACTGAGGGTTCTGTGGTTGCTCGTTGTCTTTGTCCTGACGATCATGGTGCATCGGCCCTAGCCTTTCGTGTACCGATTTCCTTTGTTTTATCGGCCGATGCGCTTGTCTGCTCGAGCTGCCCTGGTGAGAATCTTCTACGTCGTTGCATGCAAGACACTCTTGAATTGTTGGCAACCTCATTCCTTCGTTCCAGCAGAACCGGAAAAACTCGCACTCCCAATGAGGGTCATAAGACTTGTCTTGGTCAGAGTACTCTTGTGCTTGCTCCTCCCGCCTCCATTGGTATTTCCTGATCAAGTCTTCTGAGGTCTGATGAGGTCGCTTGTTGGTCCGATAGGCATCATTATCGGCCCTGTCTGCTTGCACCATGTTTACTGGGAACGGGTGTCCTTCTATCTTCATCGGCCGCTTGGCTTCGTCAATCTTGATCCTGCCTTGTTCAATGGCCGATTGAATCTGCTGCCTGAAGATCTTGCATTCATTGGTATGATGTGAATATGTGTTGTGCCACTTGCAATATCTTCTCTTCTTGATTTCCTCGGCCGATGGCAGTATATGACCTACTGGCAGCTGAATCTGCTTTTCCTGCAATAGTAGATCAAATATTTTATCGGCCTTGTTGATGTCGAAGTCGAACTTATCCTCCTTGTCGCCCTTCTTGGCCCATTGGCATGTCGTCGGCTTCTTCATCCAGGCCCATTCAGCCAGATCGACGTCGGCATCATCCTCATCGTCTTCGTCGGAGGCGTGTTGATAGACAGTATTGATTTTCTTCGCAAACTTCTTCGCATCCTGGAATCCTTGTTCATGGGCCGATACCCTCTGTGCTAGCTAAGCTAGGCTATCAAATTCTTGTGATAAGAACCTTTCTCGTATCGGCCCTAACAATCCTTGGAACGCCAGATCGACCAGTTGAGAATCGATCAAACTGAGGCTGTAACACCTATTCCTTATGTCCCTGAATCTTTGAATGTATTCCGGGACCGATTCGTCAACCCTTTGCCTGATGGCGGTGAGATCGGACAGCTTCATCTCTTGTACACCGTTGTAAAAGTATCTGTGAAACTGTTTCTCTAGATCGATCCATCCTCTGATGGAATTGCAGGGCAAAGAGGAAAACCATGTGAACGCTGACCCTGACAAGGACAGAGGGAAAAATCTCACCCTCAACGCCTCCACAGCCGATGCCTCACCACATTAAACTAAGAATCGGCTAACATGCTCGTAAGTGGAGACATTATCCTGCCCCGAAACCTTGGAGAAATCGGGGAGCTTGTATCGGCCCGGCAATGGCACTCTATCGAACTCCTCGGGGTAGGGTTGCCGATACACTGTTGAACTCTCCTTAGGCTTCAAACCGAATTGATCACGCATCACTTCGGCTATCATATCGGCCCAGTGTCCTTGGGGGAACCCTGCGGGCTGGTGAGGAAGTTCTTGGTAGCAGGGCTGCTAAAAGCCTTCCTACCGATATTGCCTGGGGGAGTACGGCTGGAAGTGGTGGTTCAAGTTCTGTGCGTCATACTACCCTGTAGCGTACTGTTGGTAGCCTTGCGGCGCATTGTAGGCAGCTGCTTGTGGAGGGTTGCTCGGCTGAGCGAACTGATGTTGTCCGGCCGATGGTTGGTTGGCTGGGACTTGTTGTATTGGCTCACCCATCGGCTATTTCCCCTTTGTCCATTGTGTGAATTGTTCCTCCGTGATGTGCTGGGAGCTTCCTCCCGCTTGCTTGGTCAGAACCAGCGGCATGGTTGACACTGGCTAGGCCGATGGAGGTGGGATCGGCGCTGCTGGCTGCGAAGCCGTACTCAGATCGGTCCTCAACGTCCGATAAGCAGGAAACTTGTTGTCTGGTAAGAAAATCGGTCCTTGAGGCTTGTACTGGTGAATGGAACCGTCTAGGATTGATTTTACCGTATTGGTCAATGTGTTCACCAGGATCCCTGACTGGTTGACTAGCGCAGAGTGAACTGCGGAGTCGATGCGGTCCTGTAGCGTCGACGCGGCGCTGTCTTTAGTCTTGACAGCATGGTCATGTGCTGCCACCGACATGCTGGCTCCTTCTCTAGGGCTCGGCATTACCATCTTAGATTTTTGGATGAGGGTGCCTTGCCGAGTCCTGGAGTACGTCTGCAGGTACATGTTTTGAAATTGCTCGACCAGTTTGTTCATCTCAGCTTTCTGCTCCTCATTGAGCTGGTCGGCGGTCACAGAGACGACGTTCTCCTCTGAGATCTCGCTCTGCTTCGACATCCTGCTGTGAACTTCTTGCTGTTGCGAACCTTGCATTCTTGAAGTCCCACCGGGCGTGCCAAAAGCGTGTTTGCGTAGAATTTAGACCCACCTCGCAACAAAACGGGTTCCACGTTTCCACGGCGGCCTGGGAGATCTGCTTAGCTCCAGTGCAGGTCCAATGGCTTGCCTAGGTGCGTGTAGGGCGTGCCAGTTGATTTGATCTGCAATCAACAAGATTAAACAAGTAAACCACATTAGAAACGATGGCCGATCGGCCAATAGGCCGATGTTGCATCGTAGGAGCCTAGCCGATAGGGCAAAGCTATATCGGCCTACTTGAGGTTATAACATAATAGGATTGGTAAATAGATCTAATCCCATCGGCCTATGTTAATGTGTTTATGGCAATTTAATGGAATCAGCCGATGAGGGATGCATGAAGATAAATACACTAGCTAATACTCTAGTGCAAACTTATACAAACCAATCAGCCAATATAGATATATTAATCACAGAGAAATCCTAAAAATACCCTGTAATAAATATACTTATACTTAATGATTTGCTTGTACAAGTGGCAAATACATGCAAAAACCTAAATGATCACATGCATTAGGTAAGACCGGTTGAAACCCCGGTGCTATCCTTAATTACGATAAAAAAACAGGCTTTGAGTTAAACCTCGAAACACGACTAAGGTCGATAGCAACTCAGAGTGTAGATCGAGAGTTAACACAAAGAAAATCAAGCCGTTGATCGCTTTTGGGGATGGTAGATGCCTTAGATAATCTAGACGAGCAAGCTAATTCGACCATCGTCGGCAATAAACCCTAAAACGAGTTAACCGCTGGCGAGATAGAATTAGAAAGCCACGTCGAGATTAGCTAAAACATGATAGACGACGATCACATCGCCAGGGCTTAACGTGTCTAAATCGACACGTTAGCCCCGACGATGTAGATCGTCGGGTACGAGTTCTTACCTCTGCTCTAGGGAAGCAAGAACTCGCCGGAAACTACCCTCTTGAGAGGGTTGGCGATGCGCCGAAAGTAGATTGATTTGTGTTGAATTGATTGAGATAGTTTCTATGTACAGACTACCGGGATATTTATACCCGAGATTACAACATGGTCCGCGTAGGACACGATCTTATCTCTAACTAACAAACAAGTCTTTGCGGCAGATTAGATTAGATTTAAACATACTTAATTTACAAGATACCAAAGATTAGATTTAAACTTACTTAATTACAAGATACAATTGCCTAAAACCGAGCCTTATCTCTATTTGGCAATCTCCTTGAAGCTTATCTTGAACCCGAGCCAAGCCCATGCTAACTCTATCAACTTTCTGCCTCTATCGGCCAACAGCCATATTGAATCCGTATCGGCCGATACACCCTTTCTGCTAGTGCCTCTTCTAGTCCGATATGCTTGCTGAGTCCGATACAAGACTTGGTCCAACTCCAACTTGGCCCCTCTCCTCTGCGTCGGTTTTCTCTTTCCTCTCCGAGTAGATTACGAAAATCTGCTATTAACAGGAGTCCATACCTTGGTTTAAAGGGGTGACTATAATCCGGGAACGGTGCACTGCTTTGAGTTGTGTTATGTGGAGGGAATTGTCATAGTCCCGTTTTGAGGTACCGTGGTGGTACCGAGGGCACGACAACATGTCGTGGGGTTATACACCTCTGACCAGAGTAAAACTATTCGAATAGCTATGCCCGCGGTTATGGGCGAGCCTAACAATGTTTTTCGTGATTAGTTCCACACTACTCATTAATGATAATAATGTGATAATTGATGATAATTTATTAGCTCTTGGTATGGAATGGTTAGTTCCTGTTTGGAGGTTTGATCTGTGCAACTGGGTTTGGTTGTTCAGGGCTAGGTTTGGGCCTGTGTAGCATTGGTGTGTTGTGCAGTGATTGATTAATATTGATATTTAACTACTCAACTGTTTTGACTATTCTCAATGTTTTGCTCAATGTTGCCTTTGCAAATGAACCTTATTATTGTCATCCTTTGTTATACCCTGTGCACTTGCATACTTGTTGTGTGGCTTGTTAAGTATTCCATGTACTCATTTTGCAATAATCATCAACTTCAGTTGAAGAAAAAGGATCCAGAAGGAGAAGACCCTTGGCTTAGATCCCAGTTGAGCTGCCTATGGGACTGGAGCTGAAGCCATCGCTAGGTCGTTTGTCCGCTGATGTTTTCTTTTCTTTTGTAAGTATGTAACATTATTATTATGATGAATCTATATATTAAATTGTCGATTTATGTATCTTGGTTGATTCTTGAACGAGGGCTTAATGCACAAATTAGTTTGGAAATAACTTGTGAATTTTCGGACGTGACAAGTTGGTATCAGAACCATCTTGACTATAGGACAAGCCAAACAGTTAAACCCATAAGGACATTGTCAGAGTCAAGGATAAGACATGATGTGACCATGGCTACTACTGATACAATCATTGCTCACATCATAGGCCAATCGGAAGATGTTAAGATTGAGCTGTCCATGTTCTGGAATCTAATTCGGTCACCTGCTACACTGCTGATTTCAAATGGTCGCCAAATATGCATACGAGCTTCGTTTTGGGCCCATGAGTACTTGACAGAACGCTCTTGGAGTCCTCTTTCCAATGGATTCAGTCTCATCTAAAATTCCATCTCAGTCAACCACAGTTGAAGAAACAAGGTGCTGCATCACCTATAATGGGCCTATGGCCTTGTAACTTCATCTGGGACCCCGGCCCCCGGGGCCCATGTGGGATGCACCCCAATCTGGTGGAGCACGACCATAGGGACCCCTTGGTTGTTCTCCCACCCCTTTAAATAGCTAGGTACCCCTTTAGGGTTTCTCAGGTTTTGTTAGATTAAAGTTTTAGCCATTGCTACTTTTTCTTGTAGTTACGTGTGTCGGCTAGACCACCTAATTACTTGTCTTCGGAACCCCACCTTATGGTGAGCTTTAATTCCTATTTGCAATTTAGATTGCTTTTATCTTGTTCTTACTTGTTTCTTCGATTTGCTTGTAGAAATAAGGTTGATTTGCACCGGCAAGATCAACAACCCATGGAGAGGTGTATTGATCGCTAAGGCGTAACACAACAATGTCTTGTACGGTTGTAGTCGGATCGTCAACGTTTCTCCCAAATTGTAGTTATCATCAACTCACTGAATGATCGGGACAACCAGATCCCTGAGTGTATCGAATGGAGCTCAGGGTTTATCAAGACATACCTCCTATACATGGGTTAACGAAATACGGTGGAACCATATACCCAAAAATATACGATAAGGTGTTTTTTAATCAAAGAAATACGGTTGGAAGAAAAGGAAATTATCTTTCTAGAATAGAAGGTGTCAGAGTACTAGTTGGGAAAGATAAGGTTTCCTTGAGTCGTATTCCGTTCTATTTCCCCGAGTTCCACTTGGAGAAGGGGGAGATTTCTTCTATATAAACAAGGCCCCCATGGTCAAGGGGGGCAACTAGTTACAAATTAGACCAAAATCTACGCTCAGAAGCAATTCAGAGAAAGTCTTCATAGTATTCGCCGAATAGATCTCGTCGAGCCGTTCTCAGCAGCTTCTAGTTGACAAAACCAATCAGTTGTTCTATCATTTATTGTATTTTGAGCGTATTTTCTTATGCTAATCCATATAAACTGGAGTAGGGTTATTACTCACCTGCAGGGCCCGAACTAGTATAAACCAGTATTCTTTGCGCGATGTGAACTTGGTCGACGTCGAGATCGAGGACAGGGTTGCAGATGACCTTACACCACGGGGTTCCTGTTAACACCAGAATTTGGTAAGCCCCGAAGTTCTCATTGGCTCAGGATCCATATCGGCTCAAGGTTGGTATCGGCCTAGAGTCTTATATCGGCCGATGGGGGTTTTCTTAAAACCAGCCACCAATAGCAGCCGGATTCTTGTTAGATTCGGGAAGATCTTATCCAGAGAAGACCGAGTTTGAGGAGGATGCGGCTTGTATCTATTAATTAGAAAGAATTTATCTATTTCCTTTTATCTTTAGGAAAGTTTGAGTCGTATTCTGTTAGGATCTTTGTTAGTCTATGGGTATAAATATGTAAGCCCAAGGTTCATGTAAAATCATCTCACGATCAATACAACTTCGACGCATCGCCAACCTTTACTTTTCGTCTTCTTCGGCGAGTTCATGCCCTTCCCGCGAGGGGTAAGTCTCGTTATGGCTGCCTGCGCTGTCGGGGCTAGGGCTTCGACGTTCTGATCTCGTCAACGTAAGCACCTACTATCATATATCTTAGTCAATTTGGTTTGGCGTCTCGATTTAATCATATCGGCCGAGATTCGTTTTAGGGTTTACGCCGGTATCAACTAAATCGCCTCGCTAGATTAGATTGGCTAAGGTATCCACCACCCCGAAAATCAGTCGAGGGCTTGATTATCTAGATCTTGCGTTTCTTTTCATACGTAGTGCCGCTAAGTCGTGATTAGAACCGTAATCTCTAGCCTGCCTGTCGATTGCCAATAAGGGTTTCATCGGGGTTTCAGCCGGTGAGTTATTTTGACGTTGCATCGGCCCAAGAGGTTTACATATAGATTGGATCTGGCCGATGACAATAGAGTATTTATTGTTTATTTCCTTATTGAGAGTTTATACCATCGGACCTCTGGCCGATGCGTGCTGTAATCTTCAGATCAATGTTTATTTTATCATATATTTGGATTATGCTATATCACACTGCTATATCATCATGTTATTGTCAGCCGATCACTTTTATATAGATATTTGCTCAGTACACAGCCGATGGTTCGAAACCCTAACTGCATCGGCTGGTACCGGCATCAGCTGGGACTATGCCATCGGCCCATCGGCTGATCGGTTGTTTTAACTATCGGCCTATCGGCCGATACAATTTTGCTCTATCGACCTATCGGCCGATAGACCTTCTGTTCTACTATTTTGCATATCTTGTCAGTGGCAGGATCAAACTGACTGGCACGCCCGCGCTTCATCAATTTTAGGACCTGCACTGGAGCTAAGCAGATTTCCCAGGCCTTCGTGTGTCCGCACGCCGGATCCTCAACGGCGGTACAGATTCGGCGTCAACAGTTCCACAGAGAAAGGCAAGTTCGTCCGAACTCGAGACGCTACCCCTTCCCACTAGGAGCCTATCCGTACCCCAGCCGAACACTTTACCGTTGTCAACGATCTGTTTTGACAACCTCTCTTCGACCCAGTAACCCTTTCGGAGGCGGACGTGTGGAGTCCACTATCACCAATCTCATCTCTGCCTTTGTGACGGTAGCCGGTCCGCCACCTCCACCAATTCCCTCTCAGGTCGATGAGGTCGCCAAGAACGTTGGCAATCCTAATGCTCCTCAAAACGGTGAACCTCACATCCCTAAAAACGCCTCACCACAAGAGCAGGCTCAACAAGCGCCTCCCTGACAATAAGCTCACGATCTTCGTGAACAACTAAATGGCCGAAGGCAACAATAACAGGATCAATGCGATGACGAACGCCGACAACCGCAAGATCATCAACGAAGGGGCAGTCGTCGAGATGACATCCCAGATCGTAACCCAACCTGTGGTCACCAAGATGCCCCAATACGCCGAGGTAACAGCGGACGCGACAAAGACGATGATTCTCGATCTCCAAACCCAAGACACGTCCGAGGACACGACTGTCGACGTCGTGACCGGACGCCCGATGACGGTGATCCCTCATCAACTTCTTCGTTGTCTTCTAGAGGCGGTTCACGTGGCCAACATGGTCGCCAACCACCCTTTCTACCTGGAGGCAGATGTAGGGCCTTTAAGTCTTTCCTTCGAGAAGTAAATTGGCCCCAAAATTCCGTCCCGCAGTAGTCGAGAAGTACGATGGGAGCACAGATCCAGAGTTCCTACATGTCTACTCTACTGTCTATATGTTGCCGGCGCAGACGACAACGTGCTCGCAAATTATTTGCCCGCAACGTTGAAGGGATCTGCTCAGTCATGTTTTGTTCATCTTCCCCAAAACTCAATATCTTCCTAGGCAGATCTTTGGAAGCAGTTCATCGCAAATTTTCAAGGCACCTACAAGAGGCATGCGGTCGAGGACAATCTTCACGCCCTTATACAGAAGCCCGGTGAAACCCTCCGATATTTTATTTGGTGCTTTAACGAGTGTCAGAACACAATCTCCGAGATCACCGACACATCTGTGATACAGGCCTTCAAATCTGGCGTCCAAGATCGCTACACGATTCAAATGCTGGCAACAAGACGGGTGACATCCGCCATGAAGCTATTTGAGATCATTGACAGGTGTGCTCAAGCAGACGAAGCTATCCGAAGAAACGGTAGGAAGGAAAAGGTGGTGGAAGAGAAGCAATCGTTTAAAAAAAACCCAAAACCAAGTCGCAAAACAGTTGCAAGAAAGGAGGAAAGAGAAAGGCACAATCGGAGGTTCTTGTCATAGAACAAGATAAGCAAAATCCCCAACGACCTCCTCCACAAGACGACGGCCCAGTACGACAATGGTGTCTGGTGCACAAGACCAGCGCTCACACGTTCGAGGAATGCAGCGTGTTCCAGATGGCTATGGCTAGGAAGATCACTCAAGACAAGGAAAAAGGGTTCGCGTGGTAGAGAAGGACGACTGTAATCCTCCGACTGACGATGAACCAGAATTCCCCGACTTTATCGACTTCAGCCAATACGTGGCCCACATCTTCGGTGTTTCAACCTCTTATTCTTCAAAAAGGGAATACAAGAAGGTAGAACACAAAGTGTGCTCCACAACCCGAGGGACGGTGTCTAAAATGAAGTGGTCAGATCAGAAGATGGAGGTCTCCAACGCCAACCACCCAACTCTGACGATAACCCCCGGTCGGTATCTGATAGTGATTGAGCCTACTATTCAGAATGTTAAAATCGCCTGAGTCCTTGTTGATGGCAGTAGCTCCATCAACCTCCTCTTCACCAGCACACTTGACGCAATGGGGATCCTGAAAAGCGAGCTCGTCCCTTCAGAATAGCCCCTCCACGGCATCACCCCAGAGTCATCGTCAAGGCCTTTGGGAAAGATCACGTTGCCGGTGACATTTGGCAAAGCTGACAACTTCCTAACAATGCAGATCACGTTCGACGTAGCCGAGTTCGACACGGCCTACAACGCTATTATCGGAAGGACAACATTGGCCAAGTTCATGGCAGAATCACACTATGCTTATCAGTTAATCAAGATACTAGGACCCAAAGGGACGATAATGATATCTGGGAACACAAAGATGGCCGTGCAGTGTGACAACAGGAGCCTCGACATCGTCGAGCAAACTCCCACCACGCCCATCCCAACTGAACCTCCTCGAAAAGTGATCAAGCCCAACCGAGTGCCCAAACCAGATGACGCGATAAAGATAATCCCGCTAACCAGTAGCACCCCAAACAAGACAGTCAAGATCGGAGCCAAGCTCGACAGCAAATAGGAACTCAAGCTCATCACCTTCTTCTGCGACAATGCAAACGTGTTCGCTTGGCAACCGTCTGACATGCCCGGGGTCCCCAGGAAGGTCATTAAGCACAAATTAATGGTCCGGCCCGATGCAAAACCCGTCAAGCAAAAATTACGTCGTTTCGCTCCAGACCGCAAAGAGGCTATACGAGAAGAGCTCGACAAACTTCTCAAAACCAGTTTCATCAGATAGGTCCTTCATCCAGAGTGGCTTGCAAATTCAGTCATGGTGCGCAAAGCCAATGGCAAATGGAGGATATGTGTAGATTTCACCGATCTAAACAACGCGTGCCTGAAAGACTATTTTCCCCTTTCACGCATCGACCAATTGATAGATTCTACCGCTGGATGTGAATTGTTGAGTTTTCTCGACGCCTATTTCGTGTACCATCAACTCAGCATGGCCAAGGAGGACAAGGAAAAGACGGCCTTCATCACGCCCTTCGGTGTATTCTGCTATGTCAAGATGCCCTTCGACCTAATCAGCGTTGGATCCACGTACCAGCGTGAGATTCACGAGGCCTTCCAATCCCAACTTGGCAACAACGTTGAAGCCTATGTCGACGACATCGTGGTCAAAACAAAGACGTGAGACTGTCTCATCGATGACCTAAGGCAAACGTTCAACAATCTTCGAAGACACCGGCTCAAGTTAAACCCAGAGAAGTGCACGTTCGGAGTACCATCGGGCAAACTACTTGGCTTCCTCGTCTCTGGATGAGGTATCGAAGTAAACCCAGACAAGAAGTCGCCGACAAGGCTCAAAGAAGTCCAGAAGCTTACAGGATGTATGGCAACTCTAAGTCGATTTGTGGCAAGGATGGGAGAACGAGGACTATCCTTCTTTAACCTTTTGAAGAAGCAAGAGAAGT
Source organism: Oryza officinalis (assembly GCA_008326285.1). NCBI lineage: Eukaryota > Viridiplantae > Streptophyta > Magnoliopsida > Poales > Poaceae > Oryza > Oryza officinalis. The sequence continues at coordinate 40,647,383 of BDMV01000003.1, forward strand.
TCAAGTGGGCAACTAAGGCCGAGGAGGCGTTCTCCGCACTCAAGCGTTACCTCGTCAATCCACCTGTCCTCATCGCCCCACAACCACAGGAGGCACTTTTTCTCTACATTGCCGCAACACTATACTCCGTAAGCACTGCCATCGTTGTCAAGCGCAAGAAGATACAACACCCAGTTTACTATGTCAGTGAAATACTGCATGACGCCAAGACCAGATATCCTTAGATCCAGAAACTGCTCTACGCCATGGTCATGACATCTCAAAAGCTGCACCATTACTTCCAGGCCCACAAGGTCACGACCATCTCCTTGTACCCCCTTGGTGAGGTAGTCAGAAACAAAGAAGTTGCAGGACGCATTGCCAAATGGGTCGTCGAGCTCAGTGTTGACGGTCGTTACAGACCAATTTTGACCATCAATATTCCCAAAAATGATAAAGAACTAGCAATGCTTGCATGCATATTTATTTAGAAATAATCTAGTTCCATATGTACTTGGCAAAGTATTTGAATACAGGAGAATACCTTATAAATGGAGGAGAAATGGTGGAAAATACACATTCAACTAATCAAAGGTCGATATGTGGTGTACATATGGATGGAAAGGCCTACAAACCCAATGAAACACCTGCAATTGGGCCCAACCACCATGCCACTGGACCAAGGATCCACTAAGAGAAGCCCTGGATGAAGGACTGGGCTAGGGGGGATCAGCTAGGGGTCGGCCGACCGAGGCCCAACCCAGATGGCTCTCAATTTCCATGTGCTGGGAGCTACCGACATTCCAAGTCAGTTGTACCTGTAACAACCGTCATTAGAGAGAACACTTGGCAGCTCAAGAGAGAAGATGCTCTTTTGATGCTTAGGATACTCTCCCAAGTCTTCTCCATCACTATATAAAGGGCTCTCATCCTCTCCTTCAACACACACCAAGAAGGACAAGAAGAAAAAGCTCTCCATAGTTTACTTTGTGCTAGTGCTAGTAGAGTTAGGAATAAGATAGTGCTCTAGTTCTTCAAGTCTTTCGGAGAATCCGGGTATGGTTCTAGTAGCTAATATCTTTATTGTAAGACTTTATGCTAGAATAATGAAATACTCTTCTTTATATAATCTCTACTTTACTCTATTTGCATAATTATTTGGATACCAACTTTAGTCTAAACTTGCCTTGTATTAATAATATGGCTAGCTTACTGGAGATATACAATGGTATTGGCTTAATGTTCATTTATATGATTGCTCTATATCAACTGTAGAGGTGTAGAGTAATATTTAGTAATGTATGCATGGTGCTTAGGTTATTAAATATCATTAAGTGGTGCTATATGCCACGGAACTATAGAGGCAGGCTGCTGGTGGTGACAGCCCAGTACGAGTATTCCTCCACATGCGTATATAGGGCTAAGAAAGGTTCTTGGTGTGGGTACTCCTCCGTATCTATAACCGGTTGGATGGCCATGATGGATTGTCGTAAGGAACTCGGCAATTAGGGGTGGTTTCTCGATATACCAGGAGGGCATAGTTAGGGGGCTCAGCCATGTAAATGTATAATAGCAAGTGTATACTAAAATGATTATATAATAGAAGTATAGAAATGAGGCTTTCTTTATTCTTCTCTACTTAGCCTAGCTTTATTATTTAGTGAGAATTATATCATGGTGTCCCTTCTATGTGTCAACCTACCCTTTGAATTATTGTTATAACCCCTGCATAGACTTTGATCTACATAAGTATGATATGAATCAGTAACATTGTATTCTCTTAACCATATCTTCCCTTGGGATTAAATAAATACGATACCTTGGAATACTTCCAGGTGAAATGCTACAGTGGTATATCCATGCGCTTGCAGATTTATATTTGTAACCATAAGCATTACCGACTAATGTTTCGGGCGCCATTGCTAGGAATTATATTCCTAATAATGTCGTTAAGAAATATCAACACTTAGCCAATTCGATGTTCACTTCGTTCCATAAACAACCATCAAATCTCATGTACTCGCAAATTTCGTCGCCAACTGGACCGTCCCCGAGGATGGTAAAGCCGACCAAACGGACAATGAACGATGGACAATGGCGCTCGATGAAGCGTTTAACAGCCAAGGAGCAGGTGCCGAATTTGTCCTAACTTCACCAACCGAAGATTAATTCAGACATGCTGTGTAGCTAAACTTTCATGCAACCAACAACACTGCCAAGTACAAAGGACTTCTCACCAGACTAAGAGCTGCCGTATCACTCGAGGTCAAGCGACTAATTGTGAAAAGAGACTTAGAAATAGTTGCTAACCAATTGCATAATGACTACAGATGCTCTAATTCCAAGCTATCCAAGTATCTCGCCGAAGTCAGAAAGCTGGAAAGAAGGTTCGACGAGTTCAAGGTACGCCATGTTTACCGTAAGGACAATGCTGACGCCGACAACCTTGCCCGTCGAGCTTCCAGAAGAGAACCAATAGAACCAGATACGTTTCTTGAAGTGCTAACCAATCCTTCAGTCAAGAGCTCACCCGACGACGACATCATAATATATTAATAAGAAAATTATTTTTTTATTTTTTTATTTTTCTTTTTCATATATGTATATATGCATAGGGCTAGGATTTTTTTGGGTGGTCCCGGGACCATCCCTTGGATCCGCCTCTGTACTAGGGTTGTTGCAGAAGTGATGATTGGTTGTGACCCGATTAGGAAGATGGGCCATCAGGGCACCAGGCCATGGCGGAATAAGTCCACTACTGTCCCTCGTCTTTCTGTCGAGTTTAATTGGCATCCCAAAATCGCAATACCAGAAATCTTCACCCCTTATCTTAGCAAAACCATCCAAATTAGGTCACATGGTAGTATGGATGGTTTTGTTTTGGCTAAAGTGGCATTCTGGTCAGCAAAGAGAAAATTAAAAAACATGTGGGGCCCAAATATAAGTGGAATTCCACCTCTTCCCTCTCTTCCATAGGAGCTCGTCTGCGAGGAGAGGGGCGGCCAGCGACGAGCCCGCCTACGAGAGGCGGCAGTGGCGTTGGGAGATCGGTGATGAGGGGCTTCGGTGGTCTGCGATGGTGGAGGAGAAGAGGAGGGAGGCGAGGGAGCCGGTGAGCAAGACGACACACTCATGCTCCTCCTCTATGGTGCGCACGGGGCGCTTCTTGGTGGCCTCGGCCTCGCACTCTAAGCGGAGCCACTCCTTCTTGCAATGGCGCGCGAACTCGGCCTCGTTGACCTTGGTAGCCACCGGGGCGCCAACATGGGAGGCCTTGCGGGCCGTCGTCTTGGACAACCCAGAGGCGATGATTCTCGGCCTTGCGGGCGGTGGCCTCGACATCCTTCTCCCAGCGATGCGTGGCGCAGGACTTGTGGCCCTCGACCTCAAACCAGTACTCCTTCTTAGTGTGCTCCAAAGTAGTCCTGATGGTCGACCTCTATGATGGAGTGGCGCTCACAGGCTGCCTCCGCCTTAGAGTTGACGTCCTTCTTCTTTGGCATCGTAGTGACGTCGGCTCCTTCGCCTCCCTCCTCTCTTCTCTGGCACCGAAAAAAGAGGGAATAGGTGAGGAGAGGTGGAAGTCCACTTACATGTGAGCTCATATTTTTTTAATTTTTTTTTAACTAGGCTGTCACATCAGCCAAAATAAACATTTATATTTTCATATGATCTGACTTTGACAGTTTTGCTATGATAGACGGGTGAAAATTTCTGATATTGTGATTCAGAGATATCCATTAAACTTGATAAAAAGACTAGGGACAGCAGGTGGACTTAGGCTGTGTTTGGAAGGTGAGGTTGAGAACTATCTCCCACGTACGTAAAACGGAACGATACATATTTTTTTATGATTAATTAAGTATTTGCTAAATTTTTTTTAAAAAATGGATTGATACGATTTTTTAAAGCAACTTTCGTATAGAAATATTTTACAAAAAATATATTATTTAACAGTTTGAAAAACATGCATATAAAAAAACAAAAAATGAGTTGGAAAAATAGGGTGAACAACGCACCCTTAGTCCGGTCATGGCTTCATGGCTTGTGATGGGCTTCTTTGCGTAGCTCCGTCCCTGGTAGCACACGAGTCACCGATATGATGTGGTTGGTACCTGAACCGAGCTAGGTACACCTGTCACGTGAAAAACAGATACTACTCTAGTATTTGGTTTTTGACCGCGAGGAAGAAACAAACACGTTGGTTGGTTTACGTCGCCGGCCCAATTTTATTTCTCCAACCTTTATTTTTTTTTTCTCCTTCCTTTTTGCAATTGCTTGGTCGCTCTCGCCACGAACCCGCACGCAGGAGGCCACGACGCAGCGGCAAGGCCTCGACCTCGATCTCTCCTCACCTCCGCTGGCCATGCAGCCCGCCCCCGCGTCGCCGCCCCCTACACCGGCGCCGCGCAACGCCGACGGCAAGGAGGAGGAGGAGGAGTGCTCCAAGGCCATGGTGAAGGAGGAGCCGCACCAGGAGGAGGAGGACGATGCGGCTGCGGCTGCGGATGTAGGGGAGGATGAGAACGAGAAAGAGGAGGAGGAGGAGGAGGAGCGGAGGAGGAGGGGCAGGCCGGGGAGGAAGAGGGGGAGGCGAAGCGGAGGAGGTGGTGGTGGTTCGGCGGCGGCGGCGGCAGCGAGAGGAGGGGTGGTGATGGTGAAGCGGGAGATGCTCGCGAGGTGCATGACGTGCCCGCTCTGCGACCGCCTCCTCCGCGACGCCACCACCGTCTCCGAGTGCCTACACACCTGTCAGTTCTTCTTCCTCTCCTTCCTCGTGCCGTGCGCCCTCAGTATTGAATTGAATTTTGGAACAAGCTAATTAAGCTAGGATCCGGTTTCTCCCACGTCGGCCCTCGCCCGATTCGGCGGCGTGGGGATTCGCCGTCGCCGTGGCTCCTGCGGCCGGCACCCTCGGCGCGGCTCCGGTCCCGCGAGTTGACGTGTCGCGGCCGGGGATTTCGCTTCATGGGAGGATGCCTCATATCTGTGCCTTTGACCTCTTGGCCGGACCAGATTTCCAACGTTGCCCGTGGGCTAGTTAGCTTGCTCCACTTTGCTAACACCGTAACACGCCCTCCAGGGGGGAAATGCCGTGTTATTTGACGTAAATACTTGACCCGTCTCATGGATCGCTGATACCTGTGCAAAAAAAAAAAAACAAAAACAAAAACAATCTTTGGTTGAGATAGTTAAGCAGCTCAGATTCAGTAATTGTCTTACTGAAAGCTCGGGTGCTCCAGCATGGCTTGCTGCCTCATACAAATTCTCTTAAGGGTAAGGCAGGCATGAGCTCACTATCCATTTTCGGGAGATAAGGCTGGCCTAAGTATGGTACTTTTATGTGGCCCCAAGCAAACGCTAGCGTCTGTTTGAGATTCGAGAGAATGCTGCATGTATTTCTGGGTTGTCGATTTGGAAACATTCTTCTCAAGTAATTAATGTTAGGCTGTCCATTGTACAAAGCAGAGTGAAATGCTACAATACCAACTCATCAACGTTATTTAGCAATGGCACAAGTAGATCCTGGGTTAAATGTTGTTAGTAAATAGTAGTAATTCGAAATCCAGTTGTGCTGCTACTTGCATTCTACATGAAATAAGTTCGGCTCTCAGATTTATACTTTATCTTCCTAACTGAATCTTCCTAATCTACATTTGACATACCCCAACATCTTTGGTAACTGGTAGTATATTTTTAATTGGAATCGAATTCAGGCAGATCTTACATATCCGCTCTTATGCTATTGCCAACTTTGTTGTTCCATTTTTAATCAATTGGAACAGTGCTGCTGGCGCACACCTGGTCAGCATAGACTTTGCCCTTTGATATTTTCAGAGTTTATTCAGAAGAATTTTCATTGTATGGCCACTTTTGGGGATAACTGTAGTTTTTCTAGTGGTTCTTCGGTGCTACGCGCTACCTTTTCTGTGGATTCCTGACCCTATCACTAACTGCACCAGTTAAGTTCGCAACACAATAATACAAATAATGAGATATGCGTCTTGACTTAATTTGATACAAAAACACAATCTTTGATTGCTCATAGATTCCACAGCTCTGATGTTTTCACCCTGATGCAGTTTGCAGAAAGTGTATATATGAGAAGTTGAATGATGAGGAGGTAGAATCCTGCCCAGTATGTAAAATTGATCTTGGGTGCACTCCAGTTGAAAAGCTTAGGTATGCTTATCATCATGTATATGCACTCAAATTTTATTGAGATTGCTTGTCCCTGTAGTAGCTCGTAAGGTCAAAATAACTGTGTTTTTGCACTTCCAATTTTTGACCGTACTGTTAAATTTCCTGTATTTTCTATTTATTACTCCTATATGATATGACTACCAATTGGGCATAGTATGAATAGAGCATGTCAACTTGGTACTTTGATTGAGATTTCCTTAATAAACAAAACACTGGTAGTAATACTCTGGGAAAAAAAAGTAGAAATGTTACATCCTGAATGTCTTGGTGACTGTTTGTTTGACTCCAAGTAGCTCCCTGCTATTTGAGTAAAATATGTAGCTCAGGGTTTAAACAGGATCTCTTGGGATATTATGGAATCTTAGACACTTTTTAGTTAAGCTCTACGTAATACAGTAAGCAATCATACAGGAGTACTTTGTAAAGTGTCGATTCTGTTGACTTCAGTTTCATGCTGTTTGTTCTGCAGAATGTAATCTGGAACAGATATTCTGCCTCTTGTGAATTCATATGCTCTAAAGAAGAACTGTTTTCCTGCTCTTATTTCTGTAGTTCCTTGTTGAGTGTACTGATCCCAAAAGGTTGCTCTCATTTTACTGTATTTGTACTTTGTAGCCTGTGAAGCCATTGGTACTTGTTTGATGATTTATATTGCATCCTGTGAAATTGCATTGTTAAAGTATTTAACATTGAAAATGCATCTGATTTATATTGTGCATATGTTCTTTAGTTGGAAAATAAATTTGACGTACTTCTATTCATGTGATTCTGCACTGGTGTTTGTGACCTACACCTACTTATACTCATTTCTTTATGTTCCAAAACCTTCAGGGCTGATCACAATCTACAAGATGTAAGGTCAAAAATATTTCCATTCAAAAGAAAGAAGATTAGGGCTGACGAAGTTGCACCTTCTGTTTTACTTCCCAGTAAAAGGAAAGAGAGATCTATCTCTTCTCTGGTAGTTGACACACCTATAGTAACACCGACAGGCTTGACGGGGCGACGGACAAGAGCAGTTACCAGGAAAGCTGCTGCCTTGCGTGGCCTTGGTCTTGGTATTGATGATCCTGTGAAAAAGGAAATTGATAATGGTGAAAAGCATGCTCAGAATTCAAGCTTGCCCACTAATTCGGGCAAAGCGCCACAAACAAGAAGACAGGTAAACAGACCACACCTTATGGGGTATCCATCTCTCATGCGCTTTCATGAAAGTTACATTGGACTTAGCTGTGAAATAGTGATACTAATTACTAAGTTTTCAAACTACAATAGCTAGAAGAATGCACATGCCAGCAAAAAATTGATCCTGTTGTATGCAGATGTCATCAAATGCAGAGGCATCAAACCATTCCTCCAATAAATATACCGAAGGTGATCGCAAGGACCTGGCCGATAAGACTGATGAGCTCTGGAGACCTTTAAATTGTTTGGTAGAAGCTGCAAACAGGACAAAGTCCTTCAGATCAAGTTCACAGAGTTCAATTGTTAAGAGAGAGCAACTTAGTGACTCTCCCGGGAGCACATCTGTTAACAAAACAAAGTCTAGGGAACATCTGCAGAAATCCAAAATAGAGGATGATAAGAAAGATGTACCTTCGCTAAAAAGGAAAAACCAAAGGACTGGACGGAGGAGAGAACTTCATGCCCAATCTGATAGTAAGCCTGAAGCTGCAGATACACAAAATGAAAAGAAATTCAGTTCTATATGGTTTTCACTTGTTGCATCATTTGAACAGTAAGAATTGGCAATTTATCGTAATATAACTTTGGTTTAATATTTAGGAAAGAAAGAATTGCTGCCATGAGCTTTTATCTGATCCTGTTCCTTTTTTTTTCTGATTATTTTCAGGGAAGGAGACCCACCTTTACCACAGATACCATCCCATTATTTGCGAATAAAGTGAGATGCCATCTTTCCCAGCGTTTTGTTAAGATTTATGAAAATTATAGTTTAATCTGTACATGGCCTTCACATAGATCTTGTTTGGATTTATCACACTGGACTGTCAGTAGATATGTTATGATGATAACAACACCAATATCCAAGAAAGAAAATGCATTAGGAAGGAACAAAAAAGAGATACTTACATGATTTGTAATGACTAGGTGCAAGCTGGTATGATAAAAGAAAATTCTTTGCATACTGGAGCTGATTGGAGATAGAAGTCACTTGGTTAGTTTCAGTGTAAATTATTGTGAATAGGGACTTCGATCTTCCACTGATACTTGACCCTGATTCAAGAGGTAGCAGAGCCGAGGTTTGGCATTTGGCAACATGTGTGTTTCCAGCTTCTGCACTTCTCTGCTAGTCTGTTAGCTACAATCTTGGTGTTGATAAACTGTTTCTTTAACTACATATATCGTGCTAAAATTCGAGTCTATAATTAATTTTTAGTTGGAAAATATATTTTGCTTGCAAACTTCTGCTAGGTGCTAGACAGTGTGGCTATATTCAAGAGTTGGAAGATATGCTGGTTTATAGTAGTGTTGTATGACGATGCAGATTCAGTTGTATAACATCTAGGTCATTATATTATTTTGCAACTTGATATCAGCTGGCAAATCTGATTATGGCTATTCCACTAACTGTGTTTTACAATAGAGATGGAAACATACCTGCCTCGTCAATCCAGAAGTACCTCATGCAGAAGCTTGGCCTTCCTAATGAGGCAGAGGTAAGAGCAATATCTGCCTCACATTTTTTTTTTGATTATTATCATGTATGACTGGTATCTATACCTTCTATATAGTTACAACCCACTAAGTCTAAAGCTCAACATGCAAATATGTCATCTCATCAGTCACTAGCAATAATTATATATCAAAGCTCATGCAAGCATGCAACATCATCTACAATTTATTAAATTGTACAAATCAACATGCAAGCATATCCAATTATCACCCCTCATATTATTTCCACAACATATCTATCCATTATTTTTATAACACTCAGCATATATTCATCCATATATTCTGCACCAAAGAATGGGATATCATTTAGTTTCTTTCATAATTAGTATTGATAAACCATGACTTTTCATCAAAATTTTCTTACATTTCGCTTTTTGTGACACAAAATTTGGCCAACAACCTAATATTTCATCTACAATCTCCTACAAAGTCTATTAAATTTATTTCACTCCAAACATGTGTTTGGCAATCCAGTTTTATTTGTTGTTAATAACTAATATCATTTTACTCCTAGCTCGATTGTTGACAACAACAAGAACATATTAAAGTTTACTTAGTAATTCCCGCAGCAAAGTGCGGGGAATCACCTAGTTGAAGTAGTTCTTTTGGACATTCTTGTGCTCATCTGGATACGGCAGACTGCAGACTTGCTTCATTTCTGCTCTAGTTTCTGACTTTCTGTTATGGGCCTCTTTTCACAATTTGAGCTACAAATTACGCTTATCAGAATCCATGTCATGTTGATGATGGGTCAATTCATAAGACCATCCAGTTTGCTGTGTAGGTGTTTTTCCAAAACTGTCGGTTTCCCATTTTCTTTAATCGTCCCCAGACTGCATATCATGATACCTTTTTTTTGGTGGGGGGTGATACTAATTGTTACTATATATTTTCCTCTCCCAATAGTAGAAACTGACCTTGAGCATTTTTACCTTTCTGAAAAGATTTCACACCTAGAAACATCGTTCTACATTTTTACCTTTCTGAAGATTTCACACCTAGAAACATCGTTCTACTTGTTGCAACATTTTCTTTTTCATGAAACTTGTTTTACTTAGTAGTGAAGATCCACTGTAAGTGTAAGGTCATCTGAACATGTGGACTTGTCTGGATTTACAGGTCGAAATAAATTGCTGTGGGCAGCCAGTGAGCCCTACGCAACCTCTGTGCAATTTAGTAGAGCTGTGGTTGAGGGGGCGGTCAACACAGACAACACAGACCATGATAGGCTCCCCTGCCAAAGAATTTGTAATGGTGCTAACTTATGGACGGCCAAAGGCCATCACGCCATGAATGGCACCACAAACACAAGGCTCAACCCAATTTTTCGCCGAAAGGCGGGTCCCATTTCCTGCCATTTTATTGGGCCCATGGAAGAAGAGGTGATCCGAGATAAACGTCCTTGATACATACATAGCCTCACAAGTCACAATGTGGTTGGCTCACTTGGCAGCCAGCCCTTGGCGTCACATTCATATGCATTCATTGATGTTATTCGATTCCATTAAGATTGTCCTTTTCTTCATTATTTATATTATACAAAAAGGTGTGTAAAGATAAACAGAAAAAAAGGCTGTTGTGAATTATCTGTATACCTGTAGTCATTGTTGCTGTTTAGGTTGGTTATAAAGAGAGGAGTTACAAAGAGAGTCTATATGTATGAGATGACTAGATAGAGTGGATGTGGATCGCAAAATTTATCTTCCGGCCGTATCATGGACTGCTGTAACAGTTACTAGATCGCTATTCTTTAGACTCGTCGAATGGAAATTCATTGTCGTGTTCGTGTACAATTATGAATGATATCTCGATCGAGGGACAGAAGAAACACCAGTTATCTACGGGAGTGGATTTTGATCACTCGAGGGGATATCTTTTCGTTATTTATATGTGATTTAAATAGTTATGAAAAAAATTGAAAAGATGTATTAACATGTGATATATTAGTCTATAAACATGTAAGTTCAAATTTAACTTCTATATCTCGCAATGAAAAAAATAAATTTAACTGTAAATATACGTTAACTAGTTGTAGTTTAATTTGTTTTTTTCGTTGCGAGATGTAAAAGTTGAATTTGAACTTGTGGAGTGATATATTACATATTACATGTTAATATATTTTCTTAATTTTTTTTAATTTTTTTATAACTATTTAAGTGACATGTAAACAACATGAAAACATCCTCATCGAGTTTCCCTTCGTCGACCGGCTCATCATCGATCCAACATTATCGCAAGCCCCACGTGTCCATGTGAGACAACCAACACGAGCAAATGAGCAAATACTACACTGCTACAGTGTACATGCTTCAGCATAAATCAGCATCGGTTATCTGGTGACTGGTGTTGGTCAGGGTTCCTCGATCTTGGTGGGCACAGAGCATCCGAATTTCATCAGATGCCTCCCAGTCGCAGACACGGCCCCGAGCAAGCCGTAGTTCCTGTGATCCGACGATTAGGCCAGACCAGAGGAAGTTGACAAGTGTGCACACGATGGGATACCCAGAGAGAGACGCCTATGTTCATCAGAGAACACGATGGAATTTGAAATGCTTGTACTCCATCTATCTTTACTCCCTTCATCCCGATTTATATGACGTCACGAAACCAAACCAAAACAATTCAAATGTATGACGTCACATGAAGTGAACAATGCAAGGCAATCATGTTCTACCATCTCTTCCCTCGTCCTCTAGCCATGGCCTTTTGACGGACGATGCAAAGTCGTTTGCATGTCGCTGCCATGATCCAGGCCAACTTGAACCGCCTGTTGCTCGTGGCTGCTCGCCACCACGGTGACGGTGGCCAACGCTGCACTCATCGGCATCATGTAGCCGCCATCCGCGATGTACACGACGGAGTTCGAGCCGGTGCTGTCCTTGAGTGAGGTGTTGTCGATGCTGCCGAGGCTGTGGCATTGTAGCACTTGCATCGCTTGCGCCATCGCCATCGAGAAGAAGTCGATCATGCGCGCTGGCAGCGGCGGCCCCGAGGTTGAGACCGCTCCTACCTGCAACACCCACGAAGTGACTACGCGTATGGGTGGTATATCCCCACGGCGGCGTGAGGTGGTGACGCATGAAATACGATGGTCGGCCATGCCAAGTGGTGGTAGTGCGCCGGCGGTGGCGCCGTACGTGCAGTCACCGAGCTGCAAGTGCGATGCGGTTGTTGTCGACCGACGGCCTCGACGTCCTTGAGGCGCTCGGTGGCGTGGATGATGTAGGGATGAAACGGGATAAAAGACAAAATGGTAAAATCATTGCATCCTTAATTTTGTCAATTGTGTCTAAAATGTCATAAATCGAAACAGAGGGAGTAACCAATATTAAATTAGACACCGCCTAATAATACTAATCAAGACGTAAAAAAAATCATATTCGTGAATCAGAAACATAAATACCACATAATACTAGAAATCTTGGGTTTAATATAGTTGTTCTCTAGTTCCAGATTTGGAGCCGCCATTCCCACTAGCATGGGTACAACCTTTGAAAAGTGACCTCATCATCGAGTTCTCAACTCCAGGGAACATGTTTTTCTCAATATGCTCTCATTGATCTCTCACCACGGCCCGACACATCCATCTCTTCTATCCTCTCTGATATGTTTCTTTCTCTATTATGTGGTAATATGTGCGTGTCTCATGGGAAGAAGAGAAAACTGTCTCGCCTGTTGTATTGCATGCCCGTGGTTGAGTCCAACTTAACCATGGAAGTTTTTCTGTTAGAAAATACACGAGTTTGCCCAGGAAGGAATCGTTTCCAATCCTGTTTTTAAGGCGAGATGTATGAGACAGCTGTGTTCCCAGTCCTCATATCGTTTTCAACCGCGCCCTCGATCAATTTCGATTACAGAGGTGCAACACCATCTTGATGATGGGAGGCGGGAACCATCGTCGAGCACTTGGTGGGCACGCTGGTTTCGCCGCACCCAACCGCTGCCTGGACAAGGTCGTGAGAACAACTACACATCTCCCACAACCATCTCCGAGACGCCGCTGTCATATGATGTAGCCGCCACATGTGCGCCTCATGCGCTATTGCGAGGTTGAAGATGATCTGGGCTAGGAGAGAGGCTGAAAGTGTGGGCCCGCTTGTCAGTCATAATCATATCTTATACTATCACAATTCTTCTGGACGTATCGCTTTGCAATGGATGTACACGAACATGACGACTCACGGAAGGGCAAGCGCGATGATTATCCGGTAGAAGTAGCCGAGGTGGGCGGTTGATGTTGTTGGAGAATCAGCTCTTTCGTCTGCTCCTCGTGGTTGCCTAGTTGACCGTCGACACGAACACACGCCACTGGCATAGCTCCCAACAATCGCTTAGGGACATGGCGAGATTGACGTTGTGGATGTCATCGGGTACCTTGTCATAGCCGAACTCCTCAAGCCCGATTATGCGAAACACCTTCGACACGCCGATGAGGACATACTGCGCCACAAGACACGGAGCCAGCACACTCTCATCGTCACCGCCTCATCGAGCTGGTCGAGTAGGTCATGTAAGTGGTGATGGTATGGAGCTGCTTGGCCCCAACGAGCGTCGCCACGGCCATGGCGAGCCCGGGTGTGGCCATTGTGGCACTGGTGAGCTGGGGCGTGCTGATGCCCGTTGAGTGCCTGGTGAGGCGCCTCATGAGTGGCATGATGACGCAGTTGTAGACCGCCAAGGTGAGGACGCTGATCCAATGTGTTGCCCTGCTTGGTGAAGAGAGATATGTTAGCTTGCGAGATGATGATGATGAAAAACACTATACTGGTCACCCATAATTGAAGCAACTCCATGATGAATCATATCCCTAGGCATCACCTCTTCTTTGGACAGAAGTGAGAAGTCTACAGAACAATGCTAATTAAATTGTTAAAAGAAATTACCAAGATCGCAATTTGAATTCATGCTCACTGTTACGTGCAAATGGCGTCCTTCCGACAACCCTCTTCATCCACGTGCATGCGTGTGAAGATTATGGGTACCGGATACCCTCACAGTTAGCTTATCCGATTTATTATAGAGGATAGGTTATGACTCATGATTATGTAAACTGGCTTATGACTTGGGTGCTGCGTTACCATTGAGATAAGGTGACGCCCTATAGTCCATAGTTGGTAAGATTGAGAAGTCCGACGTAGAATATGATAAGGTCTCCGACTTGTAAACTTACCCTTCGAGACTATATAAGGAGGGCAGGGCGTCCCTTGAAGGGCATAGCGAGAATACACAAACTCACGAGAGCATATATTGAAAGAGATCAAGAGATCAATAAACCACTCGGCGGATCGAATCCCCGAAACAGGAGTAGAGTATTACCTCTCGAAGAGAGGGCCTGAACCTGTCTAAATTCCCTTTGCACACTAACCCATTGTGTTTGGCTCTTGACTGCTACCCCCAGATTCTTATTGCCGAAACCAAATTTTGACAGTTGGCGCGCCAGGTAGGAGGCAGTGCGTCAAGTTTTCTTCTTCATCTCGCCGACAAGCACGATGGGATCTACATCAGGCTTCGACGACTTCGTCTTCGCCCCTAGGCAAGCGTTTCGCTTCGGCGGCCTCGACTTCACCACCGACAAATTCGGTAAGCTTTCTTTCCTCGACTCGGATTCGAACCAGTCGGGAAGGGGAAATCACTCGGCGCCGTTCGGGTTACCGGACGACGCTAAGATCTACCATAACCTTCTGTCTTCCGAGTTGGATTCGATCCACTTGGGAGAATCCTCTTCATCATCTACATGCTGCGATCCGGGTGCGAGGGAGGTGGCCGTCATCCTCGAACGACTCGGGTCATACTCATCTACGGACCTTGACGAAAACCTCAGCTCCGCCGACTTCGACGATCTCTACGACATCTCCACCGATGAAATCAACAGCCTCGACTCAGATAAAGATTACTACGATCCGGCGCTCCTCAACGTCCTCATGGCTGAAGTAGCCGAGACCGACTCGGCCATAGCTCGGAGGATCGCGGAGGAGGAACGAGCCAAGCTTGAGCAGGAGCGCAAGCGCGTGGAGGAAGAACGAGCCAGGCTTGAGCAGGAGCGCAAGCGTGTGGAGGAGGAGAACAAACGCAAAGAGGAAGAGCTCAAGAAGAAAGAAGAAGCTGACAAAAGAAAACGAGACTTGAGAGGGACGGGGCGTTCCGCCCGCGAGGCTATATTGCAGACACGAGTCAACAACGCCAACATCTTCCAGACGCCTCAACAAAACGCCGTCGCAGCCCTCACCCTCATCGACATCGTCATCGAAGCGGCGCCTGCTGTGGTAACACCACTCCTGGACAAGATCAAGACCATCATTGTGGCAATGGCCAACTACCCTCCATCTAGCTCCGCACGAAGACCCACAGAGTCTGTCGTCGAGACACCTGGTGGAAGCTGCCTGCCACCATTACGGTCCAGGGACTACAAAAGACCCGAACAAAGCAAGACACCCATCAAGTCAAAAGACCCTCGTCAAGAAACAGCATGGAAGCATCAAGCACAATCGGCCGACTCTCATGAGAGAGGATATGGTCGACCACACCCGTCCATGATTGGATTCGTCACAGCTACAACTCCAACCATCAAAGCGGCTCTCGAAGGCCCCCGCCGAGTGACTTAAGGGAGGTCCTTGACCGGCGCCATCGGGAGCGTGAACAGCGCTCTTATGAAGACCGAAGGAGATCACCTGACTACGACGACGATGGAGTACCTGCGTTCACTCGGGATCTGCGTCGAGTGGATTGGCCGAGTGGCTTCAAGCCTACAGGGATCGACAAGTACGACGGAAAGACCGACCCCGAGTCATGGCTGACCGTATACACCATCGCCATCCGCGCAGCAGGAGGAGACAGCAAGGCTATGGCTAATTACCTACCCGTTGCTCTTGCCGACTCAGCCAGGAACTGGCTCACGAGTTTGCCAAGAGGCTCGATCGACTCGTGGAGTGAGCTTCGGGATCACTTCATCGCCAACTTCCAGGGTACTTTCGAAAGGCCCGGAACCCACTTTGATCTTTACAACGTCATCCAGAAGCCAGACGAATCACTAAAGGACTACATCCGGCGCTTTTTGGAAAAGCGGAATAAGATCCCAACATCACCAATGACGTTATCATAGCCGCGTTCCAGAAAGGCGTCCACGACGAGTTGTTGATCGGCAAATTTGGGCGCAAGCCACCGAAGACGGTCAAGCAAATGTTCGAGACGGCAAACTCCTACGCTAAATCTGATGACGCAATCAAGGCCTCACGACAAGACCGGCACGACAAGAGGGACGACAAGGCCTCCGGAACCAGCTGGCGTCCTAAGAAGGACAACGGCAACAACAACAACAACGGCCAAAAAGATCGCAAGCGCAAGCCCGAGGATCTGGTCGCCACGACATCAAACTACCAACAACAGCGTCCCCGAGTCGCCGCATACGACAAGATCATGAACGCTTAGTGCACGCACAACCCGAATCACAAGCACACGGCCAAGGATTGTTTCATCTACAAGCAGTTCGCTGAGCAGTACGCAGCACAACTACACCAGAAACCGGCTGATGAAGCCGGCCCATCAGGAACCAAGAGGAACGACCCGGCTGGCAACTCAGAACCCTTCCAAGATCCCGTCGGGGAGCTAAACCATATCTTCGGGGGACCGCAGGCGTACGAGTCCAAGAGAAAGCAAAAGCTAACCGACAGAGAAGTCAACGCTGTATAACCCGAAGTCCCACACTACCTGCGATGGTCGGAGGTGGTTATCATGTTCAACCGCTCAGATCATCCTGACCGAGTGGTTCACCCGGGGCGGTATCCCTTGGTACTAGACCCGGTGGTTCGCAATATCAAGCTCAAGCGCGTCCTCATTGATGGCGGCAGCGTCCTCAATATCTTATTCGCCAAAACGCTGGACGAGATGCAGATTCCAAGATCAGAGTTGAAGCCGAGTTCAGCCCCCTTTCATGGAGTCATCCCAGGGCTGTCATCTACACCACTCGGGCATATTACCCTTCCAATCACCTTCGGAGTTCGGGAGAACTTCCGGACGGAGAACATTACCTTTGAGGTTGCCGACTTCGAGGCAGCTTACCACGCAATCATCGGAAGACCTGCGCTCGCCAAGTTCATGGCAGTACCACATTATACCTATCTCATCATGAAGATGCCCGTACCCCATGGAGTTATCACTCTGCGCAGTGACTTCAAACAAGCCTTCACCTGCGACAAAGAAAGCTACGACATGGCCCAAACTCGTGACAGATTACGCGGCCAACAAGAAGTCCGATTGGCTGCGTCGACATCCGGAGAAGGCAAGATCCCTGCAAAGAAGATAGCCAAGTCGGGAGAAGGCGACGCCAAGACAAAGAAAATTCCCCTTGATCCCTCCGATCCCTCTAAAACTGCTGTAATAGGCGCGGAGTTAGATCCCAAATAGGAAAATGCATTCGTCACCTTCCTCCAGAATAATAAAGATATTTTTGCTTGGAAATCGTTTGACATGTCAGGAATTCCTAGGGAGGTGATCAAGCACTCACTAAACGTCAAAGATGACACCAAACCTATAAAACAACGACTTCGCCGTTTTGCCCAAAATCGAAAAGAAGGAGGAACTTGCTAAGCTCTTGGCTGCCGGGTTCATCAAGGAAGTTTATCATCCCGACTGGTTAGCCAACCCGGTCCTGGTTCGAAAAAAGACAGGACAATGGTGCATGTGCGTGGATTACACTGACCTCAACAAATCCTACCCAAAGGACCCTTTTGGATTGCCCCGCATTGACCAAGTCATCGATTCAACAGCCGGTTGCGAGCTTCTGAGTTTTTTGGATTGTTACTCGGGTTACCACCAGATCAGCTTGAAGGAGTCCGACTGTCTAAAGACGTCATTCATCACCCCGTTTGAAGCCTATTGCTACATCACGATACCCTTCGGCCTGAAGAACGCCGGAGCCACTTATTAGCGCATGATCCAGAGATGCCTGCAGACTCAAATCGGGAGAAATGTGGAAGCCTACGTCGACGATGTCGTCATCAAGACCAAGCAGAAGGAAGACCTGATCGCCGACTTAGAGGAAACCTTCGCGAATATTCGGGCCTTCAGAATGAAGTTGAACCCGGAGAAGTGCACCTTCGGTGTGCCATCAGGCAAGCTGCTCGGTTTTATGGTATCTCATCGCAGCATTGAGGCAAATCCAGAAAAGATTAACGCTATCCGGAACATGAAGCCCCCGAGTACCTAGAAGGACGTCCAGAAGCTCACTGGTTGCATGGCGGTGTTGAGCCGATTTGTTTCCAGACTCGGCAAACGAGGCATGCCTTTTTTCAGGTTGTTGAAGAAGACGGACAAGTTTCAATGGACCACCGAGGTCCAGGAAGCTTTCGAAGATTTCAAGAAGTTCCTTACAACGCCACCCGTGTTGGCTTCACCTCACCCTCAAGAACCCCTGTTACTCTATGTTTCCGCAACTCACCAGGTGGTCAGCACGGTCTTGGTCGTCGAACGTGATGAGGAAGGACGAGCTCAGAAGGTTCAACGGCCGATCTACTTTGTCAGCGAGGTGCTGGCAGGAGCCAAAACCTGCTACCCTCAGGTACAGAAATTGTTATATGGAGTTCTAATCACTGCTAGAAAGCTAGCCCACTATTTTCAGGGTCACTCAGTCACCGTCGTCACGTCCTTTCCACTCGGCGATGTAATCCATAACCGGGAGGTTACGGGGCGCATTGCAAAGTGGCCACTGGAGTTGATGCCGCTGGACATTACTTTCAAGGCGAGGACGTCTATAAAGTCTCAAGTCCTGGCAGATTGTGTGGCCGAGTGGACTGAGCAACAAGAAGATGTATCTAGAGAGGATCTGCAGTACTGGACCATGCACTTCGACGGATCTAAAAGAGTCACCGGCCTAGGAGCGGGAATTGTGCTGATTTCCCTAACTGAGGAGAGGCTACGGTATGTTCTACACATTCACTTCCCAGCTTCACATAACGTCGCCGAGTATGAAGCCTTGCTGCATGGCCTACGACTTGCTGTTTCACTCAGGATACGGCGGATGGTTGTACGAGGAGACTCCCAGCTGGTAGTCAACCAGATAATGAAGGACTGGTCCTGTTTAAATGAAACCAAGGAGGCCTATCGACAAGAGGTTCGCAAACTTGAGGACAAGTTTGATGGACTGGAGTTATCCCATGTCTTAAGACACAATAATGAAGCGGCAGACCAGTTGGCACAGTTTGGGTCCAAGCTAGAGGCAGCCCCGACTGACGTTTTCATGGAGCACCTCTACGAGCCGACTGTTGCCAAGATATTAACCCCCGACGAGGAAGCTACAAACCAGGTCGCCATGCTCGACGCCGATTGGAGGACACCGTTCATCAAGTTTTTAACTCAGCAGGAGCTGCCGGAAGACCAGGATAATGCGGAACGAGTCCGACGTCGCAATCAGGGCTATATCATGGTCGACTCGGAATTGTACAAGAGAAGCCCTTCTGGAGTTCTGATGAGATGCGTCACGCCTGAGGAGGGACGACAATTATTGCACGATATTCACTCGGGCATATGCGGCAGTCACGCCGCGGCGCGTACTCTGGTGGGCAAGGCTTACAGACAAGGATTCTTCTGGCTCACGGCGGTTTTCGACGCAAACAAGGTAGTCCGCACGTGTGAAGGTTGTCAATTGACAAATTTTCCAAATGGATTGAGGCTAAGCCGGTAGCTACGATAACTGCGGATAAGGCGCACAATTTTATTTTAAACATTGTGCATCGGTTTGGCGTCCCGAACAGAATCGTAACCGATAATGGGACTCAGTTTACTGGAGGCGTTTTCAAGGAGTTCTGTGAAGACTTTGGAATCAAGATCTGCCATGCGTCGGTGGCACACCCTAAAAGCAACAGACAAGTCGAACGCACCAATGGTATGGTTCTTCAAGGCATCAAGGCCCGAGTGTTCGATAGATTATGACCGTATGCTGGAAGATGGGTTCAAGAGTTGCCATCGGTATTATGGTCACTACGGACTAAACCTAGTCGGGCTACCGGCCAATCTCCTTTTTTCTTGGTTTATGGAGCTGAAGCAATGTTGCCGAGTGAGATGGAGTACGAGTCTCTTCGAGTTCTCAGCTTCAATGATGAACGCTATGATCAAGACAGAGTGGATGACTTGATCCGACTGGAAGAGGCCCGTGAGGCCGCATTGGTTCAGTCGGCAAGGTATCTTCAAGGACTTCGGCGCTACCATAACCGCAATGTTCGGTCACGAGCCTTCATTGTTGGTGACATAGTTCTACGCAAGATTCAGACTACAAAAGATCGTCACAAGTTATCTTCACTATGGGAAGGACCCTATATAATTGCTGAAGTTACTCGGCCAGGAGCATATCGCTTGAAGCGCGAAGATGGGACCATGGTGGAGAATTCCTGGAATATTGAGCATCTACGTCGATATTATACTTAAGCCTTTTTGACTTCATGTTCTTCTCGACTGCCAACTTCAAGTAAGATGACTTCTTGAGTTGTCAGTCGTGGGCTATACATATATATCAATAAAGTGTGATTTTCTTTTCATCATCGACAACTTGTTCATATTTAGTTTATCATTGTTTAGTATTTTGGTTCGAGTTCAATAGATAAGGACTGAGAATTTTTTGATGGCTGAATCAAGCCTAGGCTTGGTGCCAGTCAGACAAAAATTCTTAAGAAATTATATATGAAGACTCGGATCAGGGCATTAACATAAATAAGCTAAACATTTACAAGTCAACATTACAACAAGTCATATAAATCAAGGCAACTATTCCTGGAAGTTTACAGCTACATCTGCGGCTACTTTTTTCGCCGACTCTTGCTCTTCATTTAGAAGTTCCAGGGCTCGCTCATCTGTGGTGCTAGCTGCGAAGCCATCTCCTACGGAGTCGACATCTATCCGAGGATAGAGTGATTTTGTCTGCGCAAGAGCAAAGCTTGCGCTCATGACGGCCGCATCTGTGATATTCTCCATGTATTTTGTCGGCGCCGTCCTGAGCTTGTCGAAGACTTCAACAACATCCAATGAGCTTGTCCCGAGTCCGTGTCTGTATATTGCTGACAAGATTGGCGCAGCCGCGTTAGCGATGTCGTCCCGAACACTTTTAGCCCTTCGGACCCTCTCGGCAAAGACATTAAATTGTGCTTGGGACTTTACGTTATTAGCTACAAGATTGAAACAACGCAGATTACATCAACAGTCAAGACCAAGTAAATTGAGAAGCACGAGTTTCACGGGTTACCTTCGATCTCTTCTAGGGCTTTTTCCTTCTCGGACTCCAGCTTAGCTTTATCAGTTTCCGCTTTCTCTAGCTGGGCCTTGAGAGAATTGACTTCAGATAAATTGGCCACAAGACTTGCATAACGTCAGGATCAGAAAAATACATGAAGACAAAATAAGGACAAGATGGTTTGACTCACCTTCGATTGAACCACAGAGTTCCAAGTTCGCGTCTCGGAGCTTCGCGATCTCTGCCTGCAAGACGAGTTCTCGAGCTGCAGCTTCTTCTCTGGCGGCCTTGAGGTCTTGGTGGATGTTTCCCAGATAGTTTACGTGGGGAACCAGCTTCTCGAGGGTGTCTGACTTGGCCATTGAGCGACAATATATTCTCTGTGTGCAGGTTCAAAGATAGTCAATTGCATAAGACCGTGAAGATAAGACATAGAGAAGTTATACTTACATTCATTAGCCGGGTTGCTTCGTTGAGGCTAGCCACGAGCATGTCGCGTTCTTCATTTTTCTTTTGCTTATTTAAGACGATGCCCTGCTTCACGCCTTCGGCATCGCGCCATTCGATCTTGATAGGAGGGACCAAGTCAGCTGGAGACTTCAGTCGAGCGATTTCCTCCTCTTCAGCTGATTGATCTAGAGAAGATGAATGAAGATAGAAGTAAGAAGCATATTGAAGACAAGAGTCTGGAGATTATATTGAAGCCTACCTGTTTTAGGAGCCGGGTCCTTAGATGGTGCTTCCTGATTGAGCGAGCCCTATGGATCTTCAGCCGACTGGTTTCCAGCCAGGATATCTTGGCTGGTAGTCGGGGGCTCAACTTCGGGAGCATCTTTATTCGGGGGCTCAACTTCAGGAGCATCTTTATTCGGGGGCTCTACTTCAGGAGCGTTCTCACTCGGGGGAGGGTTTTGAGGCCCTTGTTCTACAAGTCTTGGTTTTTCTGACGTTGCAGGCGGATTGGCGGTTTCAGTCCGCCCGGTGAGATCTATGTCCTGGGGTTTTCTGCAAGAAAGAAGATGAAGACGATTGAGACGGAAAGGAAAGAATTTTCAACAAGAAGCTGGCTTTGGTTATGCAAGATACTTGTTAGATCTCCTGATCTTAGGGGCAGAACTTGTGGAATTTGGATTTCTTCGTCATCCGAGTCGTCGACAACCAGTCTCCTTTTGCTTGCCCGCTTGCTGATATCTTCGTCATCAGCAGCCCTCTTTTCTTGAGGTTCGACCTTGATTTTGGGGCCGCCGGTTGGTTTTTTAATAGCAGGCCGAGTCGGCATATCGTCATGATACACCTTGTACGGCTGGGATATGATGAGAGCATTAGCCTGCAAGCAGAATTTTTGAGATATATTGAAGAACATAAGTGAGATAGAAAGAAATTGTAGAAGCCGAGTCTACTTACCGGAGGAGGAGATCGGAATAGGTTGAAGGGAGGAACCGGCATCTTGTGGCTGCGATCTACTGTGATCCTGGAGGAGAAAATCTTGTACATACGAGTGCACAAGACCTGGTAACGCAGAGAATCGCGGTCTTCCCGATTGGGGTCGCTTTCGCCCTCATACTCGAACGCTGGCTTAGATCTCTCCTTGATGGGAGCCAGTCGGTTCTTGATAAAATGCCGGGTAATTTGCTCTCCTTGGAGGTCTTTCTTCTTCATTTCAAGAATGTTAGCCAGGAGGTTATTCGCTTCTACCCAGTCTTGGTTCTCTGGCATTGTGCACCAGTTAGCTCTTTGGATTGGTGGGATGCCGACGAAGTCGGGCAAACTGGGATGAGGGTTTGAGATGTAGAACCAGTTTGCATGCCAGCCTTTATTGGAGGATTTCAAGGGAAGGGAGAAGTAGCCTCTGTGGAGGGTTCCGCAGAGTTGAAAACCAGCATCACCAACGACACAAGGGTCATCTCTGTTCGGGTGTGGCTTGACATAGAACATGCGGTGAAATAGGTTGAAGTGGGGAAGGATGCCTAAGAAAGCCTCGCATACATGAATGAAAATTGCAATATGAAGGATGGAATTGGGGTTCAGGTGATAGATTCGGAGGCCGTAGTATTCAAGAATACCACGGAAGAAATCGAAAGTGGGAAGGCCAAATCCACAGTAAAAGAAAGAGGTGAAGACCACAATCTCACCGGTGTTCGGGGTAGGGAACTCCTCGCCGTACGCCGGGCGCCAGCCGATGATTTCCTTAGGAGGAAGGACTCCGTTCTTCACCATTTTGCGCAAGGTCGATTCCTTCACATCCGAGGTCGCCCATTGGTCGAAAGGGATTTCTCTCTCTTTCGCCATGGATGCGAGCCGAGAGGAGGTGGATCTAGCACAAAGGATGGGGATTTTTGAGAAAATGCTAGAGGCTGGATGCGGATGAGAGGTTGTGGTGGAACTTGAGTTCCTGGATGGATGGATTTGAGTGTGCGCGAGTTCTTGGATTCTTCGGAGCGGTTGATGAACAGGAGCACGAACAGGGAAAAAATTTCAGGAAGATGAAGCGACGGGGAAGACGCCGGCGCTTTAAGAAAGATTTTTAGGGTTTTGCTGGGTTTTCTCGTGTGTGGGCCGAACCCATGAGAAACTTATGGCCCATATTACAGGTGTGGCTTGACATATGTCCATGAGGACTTAAGCAGATTTGCCCTGGCAATATGCGCATGTCTTATTGCCTAATACCTTCAAAATCCTTTCATATGGCAGTTACACAACTTGTTGAAGGTTGGTACGATGCAACTTGGAAGGTGACAAACAGTAAAGTTTTTTATAACTATCCTGATAACTTTTTTATAGGTTGCAGGAGCTGTTTGGTTTTTTTTACAAAGCATTTGGTTTTATGATTATATCAATGTTTTTTTTGTCACTTTGGTGTGCTCTTTTTGATTAAGATCAATATTATGGCTGGAGCTATTTAATATTTTGGTAATATATTTTAGGTGACTAATGAATTATTAACTCAGATTTTCTACCCATGAGGGGTGGCTGAGTGGTTTGTTCTGAGGTGACTCGGGCAAAACGACTCGGATAAGCATGAGCTTGCCAAGTACTCGGAATTCATTATACATTATGCCTTGATTATGAGGTTATATGTTATATGATTTTTTATGATTATTTTTGGCTTAGGCTAGGCATTTATTTAACTCAGGAGAGTATGATTATTATAGTTGTTGACTATATGCTTAGTTTGTTTTAACTAACCACATAGTTGGGGGCTACACCTAATTAGGTGCATCAGTCGATGCACCTAAATATCTATTCTTGAGGAATTTTTTGAGATGTTTTCAGCCCTTCACAGCCTTTTTTGGATGATAAAGCACTCAGGAGACTCATGGAGACACTCGGCGATAGAAACACTCGGCTAAGGAGTCACTTGACTGTGTGAAATTCTGGTTCAAGGCAAGGTTATCTCGTCGATTGTGAAGGTCTCGGGGGCTACTGTGAAGATTATGGGTACCGGATACCCTCACAGTTAGCTTATCCGACTTATTATAGGGGATAGGTTATGACTCATGATTATGTAAACCGGCTTATGACTTGGGTGCTGCGTTACCATTGAGATAAGGTGGCGGCCTATAGTCTATAGTTGGTAAGGTTGAGGAGTCCGGCGTAGAGTATGATAAGGTCTCTGACTTGTAAACCTACCCTCCGAGACTATATAAGGAGGGTAGGACGTCCCTTGAAGGGCATAGCGAGAATACACAAACTCACGAGAGTATATATTGAAAGAGATCAAGAGATCAATAAACCACTCGGCGGATCGAATCTCCGAAACAGGAGTAGGGTATTACCTCTCGAAGAGAGGGCCTGAACCTGTCTAAATTCCCTTTGCACACTAACCCATTGTGTTTGGCTCTTCACTGCTACCCCTAGATTCTTATTGCCGAAACCAAGTTTCGACAATGCGGTTGGCGCAGACGTCTCGGTGAGCTGCGAGCGGTGCGCCGTCGGCAGGTCGCTAGGTGTGGCACAACAGTTGACTATTAAATTTAATTATCAACAACATTTGGTTTGATTCAAGCAAATAGTCTGTGTTATTCTTCTTTGGAGGCTGGTGCATTGGGCTAATCGCTGATGCCATTATGCCAGGGTTTGCGTAGGCTAGAAATGCAAGGAACGGGTTTGTTCTCTGTGACGTTGATAGCATGGATGATTGAAAGTGGTGATTCAATTGTTTTGAATTTTTCGTTATTAATAGTTTGTTAATTTCTGTATGATTCAATGTAGCTGTTCAAAAAATACAGTTCTAAATAACCCATACTCTAAAGTGCCTTCCGAGTCGTGATTTTTTCAATCAATCCTTTCTATACTTTTCTCTAATATAGTGAATTTATTTAGGGTGTTTTCAATATCAAATTATTAGAGTTTAGAGTGATACGTAGAGAGCATGTTAACGGTTGCAATGCACGGATATTTTTTTTAAGTAATATATATAACTTTGGTTGGTCAAATATAGGGGACGGATCGGGAGCCGGATCCGAAGCTGACGAAACGCCACGACCCTTTTCGCATTTGGGCCCAGATAAAGAGCCCCAGGGCTAGGCCCAGGCCCAATCCTCGTTATCCCAAGACGAGTTCTCTCCCTCTCTTTCCCCCACCTCGATCCGGTCGATCCAGGGAAGGAAGAGGAAGAAGAAGAGGGCCATGGGTTTCTGGGTGACCACGATCATCTTCCTCCTCGCCGGCGTCGTCGCCTCCCTCCTCTCGCTGCTCTGCTGCAACCGCGGCCCCTCGACCAACCTGTACGTGCTCTTCTTCTCTTCCCCCCGCTGATTCTCTCTCTCTCTCTCTCTTTAGAAACCTGCTCATCTGGTGGTGTAGTATCCGTATATCTGGATCCCTTGTATCCCGCCTGGAGATTCCGGATCAGGCTGGCGGGATTTGGCCCCCCCATGTGTTGGTTTTGATCTAGATTTGGGGCTTATTGAGGGTGGGTTTAGAATTTCCTCTCAGAGGTGATTTTCATCCGGAAATTCTAGTGACAATTCAGTTCATCGTTATATTTATTAAAGAATTACACTTTTTAGTGCTTATTTACCCCTCTCAGTGTAAGTATTAAAGGTAGACCTATGCTAATAACATTTTATGCCTGCCACCGAACATCCATTTATTATAACTTTACTACAGTACTACCTCTGATTTATATTATAAGTCGTTTTGACTTTTTTCCGAGTCAAACTTTTTTTTTAGTTTTGACAAAGTTTATAGAAAAATATAATAATATTTTCAATATAAAACAAAGATATTATCAAAATATATTAAATGTTAGATTTAATAAAACTAATTTGGTGCTATATATGTTGTTATATTTTCCTATAAACTTGGTCAAACTTTCAAGAAGTTTGACTTTAAAAAAGTCAAAATGACTTATAATATGAAACTGAGAAATTAGTATTTTTGTTGTCAATGAGAGAGAAAGTAGACATCATACCTTGTTTTAAAAAAATACAAAGGATACATCATACTGTCCCTTTTGTTTCTGAGTAATCAGAGTATGGACTTCTCAATAGCTATATGTTAAAATCTTTACCTATATNTCTATATATATATATATATATATATATATATATATATATATATATATATATATAATACTTACACTTAAAAGATTCGTAGTCTTTTTGTCGTCGCACTTGACATACTGACTCTGAAAATAGGAAATAAAAAAATATAATCTAACTTGACGCCAATTTTTTCTCAGACCTTTCCCTCGCTAGATCGCTCCCACCCAATATCGCATCCGAATCCCTCTCCTCCCCAGATCCGACCCTGAAAATAGGAAATCAGAAATAACTTCCTAGACCTAGCAACCAATTTTTCCGTCCGAATCCCTCACAAATCGCTCCCTCCCTAGATCAGTCTAGGCCTACTTTGTTCAGATCCTAATCCAAACACCACAAAACACCCCATATTACATCCGAACACTTCAGCCCAAAGCTACTTCCTATTCCTATTTCTCCTATTTTTATTTCTAATCTATATCTTTATCTATATTATAAAAATTGAAGGTAAAGATGATTCTGTACTCATCCATATTTCGTCCGTAGTCCGACTTCCTTCGCCCTACAATTCGTCATCCGTGCGTCTCGCACGCATCCCGCGTGAGCGTCTCTCGTCCGTGCCTTCCCAAGATCGGTTCAGATTGGCTTTCCCTCTTCACATCGACTCGGATCAGATTATCGAACAGTTGGCGAGTCAAACTTGTGCACGGGATGAGCCGCCTCAATCAAACAATAAGAAGAGCATTCATAGTAGTAGTAGGGGAGAAGAAGAAGAGGAGGAAAGGGATGGTCGTTGGAGTTCTTGGCACCCGGTTGCTATATTGTGCACCCAGTTAAATTCACAAGCAAACAAAATAACATGAGATCCAGTTGAATGAATCACAATCAGGACCAAGTACGAATCAAATATCGATACAAAATAAATCGGGCAATCACTACTGATGGTAAAAGTTACAACTTACAACAATAAACACACGACCAATCCAGAAATCCCCCAAAATCACCTCCAAAAACCAATCTTTGGACTGAACTCACAGCAGCTTGCAATGCAGCAAACCGTAACTATCAAATCGATCGAAAGATCTCCACAATCACCCTGGCAAGAAAATCGGGAAAGCCTAGGCATTTGGGGAGAAGCCAAAACCAGACTGCACTGATCTAACTTCCTCCCCTAGCCGTCTTGCTGATTTCGCCGATTTGGTCAGTCCGACGACAACAAGGTCGAGGGACAGCTCAGAGCGCCACCTCCGCCTTCCTTTCGGTAGAGCGATCAGTTCTGGTGGGGAGCGATTAGATGGAATTGATTGATAGGTGAAAGGAAAGGGGCTCGACTTGGGATTTCTCTTCTCCGGGAAAACTTTGGTGAGGATAGTTCGCCAGAGGGCACGGGAAGAGAGGAAGCTAAAAAAATGATCTGATTTTTCTTTTCTTATATTTTGCCGTTACGGAGGAAAAAAATGGATCGTAACTGGGTGCTGTGGCCGCCGGACGATCGGGTTGAAGGACAGGACCATGCGACACGTGTACTAGGTAGTCTGGGTTAGCCCAAACAGCAGAGCATGCACGTATACGTCTTCCAGCAGTCCCGCTTTGCCGTCTCTGAAATCTTTGACTAAGAATCTTTCTTTTTTAGCTGACATAAAAGAGAACACATGGAGAAGTAGTTATGGGCGATAAAAATGTCTCACAAGTATTCATTCACAAGGCATTGCGATGTATATTGATTTTTCAGTGGATGTTGCAATACTTGCTTGAGTTAAGCTTTTTTTAATTCTGACAATTGATTTTCCTTTTTTTTCTCTAACCGATCCACATTACATTTTTTCTCTAATTACTGTGTGCCTATTTTTCTTAATTGCAAGATGATTGTATAGTGAGGTGTAGGGTGCTATTAGTCCGATGAAGCGGAGCTATCCAGTTTGAGTTTGTAAAGTTGAAGCTTGAGTCTACTCGAGAAAAGCAATAGGTCGATTTTCAGCTAGAGCACACAATACTACTTGAGATTTTGGAACCGCATGTAAAAGTTGAGGGTTTTCAAATGCCTTTATTTAGAGGTGGTCCGCCTATCCACATGCGAAAATCTTTTTTGCCCGTTTGTAAAAATGATTTTCGTAGTAGTGAAAGTCCAAGAGCAGTCTCATTTTCCTTCGTTCCTTTCCCTTGGTCTTCGTTACCCCACATCGACCGTTGGGAGAAAAAAAAACTTTTATTTTGCATACACTTTTATTTTGCAATTTTGCTAGTTAAAAAAATAGAGAAGAAGAGCATAAAGGGCATTGCATATTGTAGGGGGAGGACTAGCGCTCGGACTTTCGATAATTTACAAATTATCAAATGGTGTTTCAACCCATATACAAAAATGTTTCAGATGTTTCGCCACTCAATAAAAATGTTTAAGATGTTTCACCGCAAAGACAAAAATGTTTCAACCAGATGAAACATTTGAAACAAACTGGTTGCAACACCAAAGAATCAATCCGTGGAACATACAATTAAAATAGAGCGAAACATTCGTATACACTCAATTGCACACATGGATAAACACCAAGGTGTAGCATCCTGGAGAGCTAAAAAAAGGCCTACCTCCTGCCTTCTTCCTCTACTCCGACCACGAAATCGATCTCCCTTGCTTTGCTCCATTCGCCAGATCTGAGCTATCCATGCTCCCCTTGGTTGGAAAGGATGGAGAGTACACTAAGAGAGCCGACAAGTACATGGCTTGTTCGGCGGCAACCGTCCTCACCAGCCCGCTGGCGCGCTCTTTAGCATGCAAGAAGCCGACCTGTAGGCGGCAACCCCAAAATGACTCTCCGATGAGGAACTCGCCAAGGTAGAGTGCACGTGCAGGGGTGCGCAGCCCTCGTCGCCGGCGGCAAGCCTTGCGTCGGTGCCATAGCGCTTTCTCCTGCTACCTCCTCCTCCTGCCGTCCTACAGTATCCGCTTGTGAGCAGCAAGTGTGAGAAAGAGCTGCCGGTAGTTGCAGCAAAGAAAAGCAGCACGCGGGAGGGCTAGAGGAGATAGAGGAGTTATTAGCTGGATGGATGGACGTCGATGCCTTTGAGAGTGTCGACCGCGTGGGCGGACGCGTGGTAGGAGACGGAAGCGTCCAATATTTTGCGCTTGGTTGGACGGTAGCTGCGAAGCAATTTCGCTATTGTAGAGGTTCAATATGATGCGTGTGATTCAAATTTAGGTTGCCAGAGAACTATGGCATGGTAGAGCCTTGGCTCAATTTTTCTGTGGCTTAACACAAAGTTGTGCTGATTTATTATCCTGCCTTCAAATCTTCAACTATCGGCTCAATAAAAGAATTCTAATACACTACCGTGTTTCTTAATTATGGGATCATGACTGCAAGTATTGTTATCTCTAGCTTACCCTGCTACCGTGGCTGTGTTTCAAACTTTCAATCATACTACTGCTGTCTGCTCATCATTTCTTTCTCTTGAGAAAATTTGGGATGTTTCAAACGCAGCAGTTTGCTCTTGAGCCTTTTATATGTATATGTGCGTACGTCTGTTTTGCTAACGTATTAAATTAACTTCTGCTAACTTGTGCAGATTCCATTTGACCTTGGTTATAACAGCTATAGTTTGCTGTTGGATGATGTAAGTTTTGATTCATTTGTTCATTTACATTTTAGGTTTGCTTATTCAGCCTGGATTGCTCAGAAAGTATGATTTGACGATATGTTGATTGATTTCTAGCATGTGAAAAATTTCATGCTAAACATGAATAGGACAAATTAATACCGGCATAATTCCTGGCATCATATGGTATATATGTATTTCAAATTTGAATTGCACTATGGTAACATTCTTTTATTGACTAGTAGGTATTGTTGCAAGGTCTAAATTTCTAGCAGAGACCGATATGAACTGACGATTTTATTCTTGTTAAAGTACAATAGGTGGCTTTAGTTGTACACTGACACTTATCTGATTCGCACTTGTAGTTTCTCTCTGTTGGTTCTTGTACCTGCATGTGCTCAATGTAAATTCTGTTTATTCTTTGGTTGTGGGTCCATGAGAGCCAGATCTTGGATAGTTTGTTGTGTTTATTGAAATAGTAATGCTACTCATGTCCATCTTTTGCTTGATCAATCTTCCATACTAGGTGTCTGACATTCCGGACTCCTTAAGAGTTTTTTTGGTAATGATATGTTAATGTTTATCTGCAGGTGGGCAATCGTCTATCTTGCGCAGCTGAAGCCACTGATTAACCCTATCCTAAGTGGCGAGTGAGCTACGTGCTAAAATTTGAAGTCTGCTCATGCTGTACCATTACTTAGTTGAGGACTTCTATTCATTTTGGCACGACTGAAATAAAGAAGTGCTGTGAGATTTTGGAACTCTTCCTCCGGGCACTCGAGGAGCCCTCTGTGAGTAGTGTATGCAATTGTATTATATACACAATAATCATATTTATCCGTGCACTTCCTTGTTACTAGTCTGAATGTTTATCACGGATCAATGACCTTGTTTGTCAGAGTTTACCCATGATAAATTCCTGCTTCCAGTTCAAGAAAGGAAAAATACTTTTGCATGTTTCTTGTCAGCCTGTTCTTGGATCTTACTATATGTCTGAATGGTGAACTAGCCATTGTGGCTGTGTAAGAGTAGGTGGAAGATATGCTGGTTTCTTGACGGTTGAAATCAAATGATAGCTTCTGAAAGTATCATCACCGTGGTTGTAGAATATAGGACTCCCTGCTATATAGTACTCAGTGGCTTTGACTTTTTTAAAGTCAAATTTCTATAAGTTTGATTAAGCTTATAGAGAAATCTGGTGACTTTTGTAATATCAAATTAGTCCCATTAAATTTAACATTGAATATATTTTGATAGTATGTATGTTTTTTTATTGGAAGTGTTGTTATGTTTTTTTTTATAAACTTGGTTAAATTTAAAAGAAGTTTTGATTTAAAAAAATCAAAACGATTTATAATATAAAATGGAGAAGTGTTGTATGATGCAGATTCAGTTGCATCACATCGGCCCATTATGTTTCATAAAAACTGAGGCCATTATATTATTTTGCACCTTGGTATTCGCTGACAGGTCAGATTATGGCTAGTACACTACTGTGTTTTATACAATAGCGATGAGAACATACGCGCCTGGTGTCGAATTTTGAATTCGGCAATATAAAAAGGGGTTACACACGAGATCTAAAGTGGATGGGTTGAATAGAAGGGTTTAGACAAGTTCAGGCCTTCTCGACGACAGGTAATACCCTACCTGTATCCATTGGGTGTTTTATTGATCTGACGATCTTGGGAAAAGTTCTGCTCTCAGAGAGCCTCTGTCCATCTTATATAGGTTAGGAGGGCAGGATTACAAAGATAGAAACCTAGCCGAATACGGTATCGGTTTTCTAAATTTGCTTTATAATATTACCAAACCAATACTTTGGACCATTTCCTTAATACACAAGAAAACGTAATACCCACGTCATGGCTTGTTACATATTCTTTATACATAATCTATCACATATATCTAGTCGGATAAACCAGCCGAGTAGATATATGGTACCCTAATCTCCACAGTAGTCCCTGAGACCTTCATAGTTAAAAAAATAATCTTTTCTCGAATCAAATTAATCCAAAGTCGAGTGCTTCAATCATCTTCGCCATAGTCTCCCAAGTACTTTTACCAAATCATAAGGCTGTGAAGGGCTGAAAAAATTTAAAAAATAATAGAAAATATTAACTTAGGTGCATCGACTAGATACATCTAATTAAGTGTAGCCCTCGACTATGTGGTTAGTTGAACATATAGTTAAGGAATAAATAATATAACCATCGGAGTAGTTTCTGGCTGTTAAAGTCAACCGTGTGACATAATATCAGTATCTATCTATCTATCTATCTATCTATCTATATATATATATAGCACATACATCGTAAATCCTCAAATAACATAATCCGAGTAATATATCAACTGTTTTAAAACATATAATACGCATAGCTCAAAATTAACTTGTTTCTTCAAAAATCGCACAGCAAAGGACCTAAATAATAAAGCCTTTTACATAGCGAATAAAAAATTTTCTAAGGTATTGGGTTCGCATTTTACGCATATTGTCTAAACAAATATGCTCAAATACACAATTCCACCACACCTTAAAATATACGGCATACGTGGTGTAAAATCTAAGTTAATAAAACTCATAAACAGATTTACCAACCACCTATACAATGACAAAAAAATATTATAATTAGTCTAAGCCATAATATCGATACTTTATAAAAATGCACACATATATGGCCGAAAGCAATGATATAATATCCAATCAATTGCTTTATGGAATCCAAATGGTGCTTTAACTTATATAAAAAAGCTTTACTGTTTGCCACCTTTTAAATTACATTGTACCAACTTCTAAAAAGTTATGTAACAGCTGTATAAAAGGATTTTAAAGTATTGGACACTTGAGCACGTGCATATTGTGAAAAGCAAATATGCTCCCTAAAGGCACGTGTCCGGCCACACCTACAGAAATGGGCTGCAAAGCTCTTAGCGGGCTTCAGCCCAACAAAGAATCTTGCCGATACCCTTAAAAAATACCGCGGCATAGTATTTCGTCTTCTGCACCGCTTCCTTTCCAAAATTTCCCCTTCGCGCTCCTGTTCACCATCATCACCGCTGAAGCTAGGGCACAACTGTCGAAACTTGGTTTCGGCATAAGAATCTGGGGGTAGCAGTCAAGCACTAAACACAATGGGTTAGTATGCAAAAGGAATTATACAAGTTCAGGCCCTCTCTTCGAGAGGTAATACCCTACTCCTATTTCGGGGATTCGATCCGCCGAGTGGTTTATTGATCTCTTGATCTCTTTTAATAAGTGCTCTCGTGAGTTCTCTTTCTAGTCGTCTATTTTCTTATGCCCCTCAAGGGACGCCCTACCCTCCTTATATAGTCCCGGAGGGTGGGTTTACAAGTCGGAGACTCTATCATACTCTATGTCGGACTCCTCAACCTTACCAACTATGAACTATGGGCCATTACCTTATCTCAAAGGTAACGTAACACCCAAGTCATAAGCCGGTTTACATAATCATGAGTTATAACCTATCCCCTATGGTAAGTCGGATAAGCTAGCTGTGAGGGTATCCGGTACCCATAATCTCCACAGTAGCCCCCGAGACCTTCACAGTCGACGAGATAATCTTGCCTCGAACCAGAATAACACACAGCCGAGTGACTCCTTAGCCGAGTGCTTCTATCACCGAGTGCCTCCATCACCTCTGCCTGAGTCTCCCGAGTGCTTTATCATCCAAAAAAGGCTGTGAAGGGCTGAAAACATCTCAAAAATTCCAAAAATAGATATTTAGGTGCATCGACTGATGCACCTAAGTAGGTGTAGCCCCTGACTATGTGTTTAGTTAATCAAACTAAGCATATAGTCAAGAACTATAATAATCATACTCTCTTGAGTTAAATAAATGCCTAGCCTAAGCCAAAAGCAATCATAAAATATCATATAACACATAACCTTATAATCAAGGCATAGTGTATAATGAATCCAAGTACTCGGCAAGCTCATGCTTACCCGAGTCGTTCTGCCCGAGTCACCTCGGAACAGACAACTCAGCCAACCCTCATGGGTAAAAAATCTGAGTTAATAATTCGTCAGTCATCTGAAAAATATGACCAAAATATTAAATAGCTCCAGCCATAATATCGGTCTTAATCGAAAAAGCACACCAAGGTGGCAGAAAAAACATCGATATAAAATCAAACGCTTTGTAAAAGACCAAACAGCTCCTGCAACCTATAAAAAAGTTACCAGGGCAGTTATAAAAAACTTTACTGTCTGTCACCTTCCAAATTGCATCGTACCAACCTTCAACAAGTTGTGTAACTGCTGTATAAAAGGATTTTAAAGGTATTGGGCAATGAGACACGCGCATATTGCCAGAGCAAATCTACTTAAGTCCCTAGAGACACATGTCAAGCCACACCTGTAATATGGGCCGTAAGCTTCTCATGGGCTCGGCCCAAACACGAGAAAGCCCAGCAAAACCCTAAAAATCTTTCTTAAAGCATCGGCGTCTTCCCTGCCGCTTCATCTTCCTGAAATTTTTTCCCTTTTCGCGCTCTTGTTCATCAACCACTCTGATAAATCCGAGAACTTGCGCACGCTCAAATTCATCCATCCAGGAACTCCAGTTCCACCACAATCCACCATACGCATCCAGCCTCCAACATCTCCTCAAAAAATCCCCATTCCTTGTGCTAGATCCTCCTCCTCTCAACTCACATCCATGGCGGAAGAGAGAGAAATCTCTTTCGACCAATGGGCGACCTCGGACGTGAAGGAGTCGACCCTGCGGGAGATGGTGAAGAACGGAGTTCTTCCTCCTAAAGAAATCATTGGCTGGCGCCCGGCGTTCGGCGAGGAGTTCCCCACCCCAAACACTGGTGAGATCGTGGTCTTCACCTCCTTCTTTTACTACGGATTTGGCCTTCCCACTTCTGATTTCTTTCGTGGTATTCTTGAATACTACGGCCTTCAAATCTACCACTTGAATCCCAACTCTATCCTTCATATTGCAATCTTCATCTATGTGTGCGAAGCTTTCTTAGGCATCCTTCCCCATTTCAATCTTTTTCGCCGCATGTTCTATGTCAAGCCACACCCGACCAAAGAGGACCCTTGTGTCGTCGGTGGGGCTAGCTTTCAACTCCACGGGACTCTTCGCAGAGACTACTTCTCCCTCCCCTTGAAATCCTCCAATAAAGGCTGGCACGCTAATTGGTTCTATATCTCGAACCCAGCCCCCAGCTTACTCGACTTCGTTGGTCTCCCACCAATCTAAAGGGCTAACTGGAGCACAATGCCAGAGAATCAAGACTGGATAGAAGCTCATAACCTCTTGGCTAACATTCTTGAAATGAAGAAGAAAGACCTCCAAGGGGAGCAAATTACTCGGCACTTCATCAAAAACCGACTGGCCCCTATCAAAGAGAGATCCAAGCCAGTGTTCGAGTATGAAGGTGAAAATGACCCCAATCAAGAAGACCGCGATTCTCTGAGTTACCAGGTCTTGTGCACTCGTATGTACAAGATTTTCTCCTCTGGGATCACAGTAGACCGCGGCCACAAGATGCCAGTTCCTCCCTTCAACCTGTTTCGACCTCCTCCTCCGGTAAGCTGATTCGGCCTCTTAAATTTCTTTTAGTCTTACGTATGTCCTTCAATGTATCTCAAGAATTCTACTCACAGGCAAACGCTCTCATCATCTCTCGGCCGTACAAAGTATATCATGATGATATGCCGACTCGGCGTGTTACCAAGAAACCAACCGGTGGCCCCAAAATCAAGGTCGAACCTCAGAGCAAAAGGGCTGCTGCCGATGAAGATATCAGCAAACGGGCAAGCAAAAGGAGGCTGGTCATTGACGACTCTGATGACGAAGAAAACCAGATACCACAAGCCAACGTAGACCCTCCGAAGCCGTCCCCCAGATCTGCCCCTAAGATCAGGAGATCTAACAGGTATCTCTTATAACCAAAGTCAGCTTCTCGTTGAAAATCTTTTCGTTTCCGTCTCAATCGTCTTCATCTTCTTTCTTGCAGAAAACCTCAGGACATAGATCCCACCGGGCGAACTGTAACCACAAACCCACCTGCAGCATCAGAAGAAACTCGTCCTGCAGAACAAAGGTCTCAAGATCCTCTCACGATTGAGGATGTTCCTAAGGTGGAACCCCCAAGTAAGGATGCTCCTGAAGTAGAGCTCACGACTGCCAGCGAAGACATCCCAGCTGGAAACCAGTCGGCCGAAGAAAAACCCTCGACTGCCAATCAAAATGCCCCGACTAGAAACCAGCTAGGCGAGGATCCACAGGGCTCACACAATCAGGAAGCACCAATTGAGGACCCGGCTCCTAGAACAGGTAGGCTTCAATGCAGTCTCCAGACTCTTGTCTTCAATATGCTTCTTACTTCTATCTTCATTCATCTTCTCTAGATCAATCAGCCGAAGAGGAGGAGATTGCTCGACTGAAGACTTCAGCCGACTCGATCCCTCCTATCAAGATTGAATGGCGCGATGCCGAAGGCATGAAGCAGGGCATCGTCTTGAACAAGCAAAAAGAAAACGAAGAACGCGACATGCTCGTGGCTAGCCTTAATGAGGTGACCCGACTAATGAATGTAAGTGTAATTCTTCTATGTCTTATCCCCACGGTCTTATATAGTTGACTAACTTTGAACTCGCGTGCAGAGAATATATTGCCGGTCAATGGCCAAGTCGAACACCCTCGAGAAGCTGGTTCCCCATGTGAACTCTCTGGAGAACGTCCACCAGGACCTCAAGGCTACCAGAGAAGAGGCTACAGCTCGAGAAGCCGTCTTTCGGGAAGAGATTGCGAAGCTCCGAGACGCCAACTTGGAATTCCGTGGTTTAATCGGAGGTAAGTTAAACCATCCTGTCCTTACTCTGCCTTTGTATATTCTTCTGATCCTGACATTCGCAAGTCTTCATGTTGTAGCCAATCTATCTGAAATCAATTCCCTCAAGGCCCAGCTAAAGGAAGCAGAAACTGATAAAGCCAAGCTGGAGTCTGACAAGGAGAAAGCCTTGGAAGAAATCGAAGGTAACCCGTGAAGCTCGTGCTTCTCAATTTACTTGGTCTTGACTTTTGACGTAATCTGAGTCGTGTCAATCTCGTAGCTGATAAGGTGAAATCCCAAGCACAATTTAATGTCTTTGCCGAGAGAGTCGGAAGGGCTGAAAGTGTAAGGGATGACATCGCCAACGCTGCTGCTCCGATCTTGTCAGCACTATATAGACATGGACTCGGAACGAGCTCATTGGATGTTGTGGAAGTCTTTGACAAGCTCAGGATGGCACCGACAAAATACATGGAGAATATCACAGACGCAGCCGTCATGAGTGCAAGCTTTGCTCTTGCGCAGATGAAATCACTCTATCCTCGGATAGACGTGGATTCTGTAGGAGAGGGCTTCGCAGACGGCACCATGGATGAGCGAGCCCTAGAGCTCGTAAGTGAAGCGCAAGAGTCGGCGAAAAAAGTAGCTGCAGATGTAGCCGTAAACTTCCAGGAATAATCGCCTTGATGTAGATGGCTTGTTATAATTTTAACTTGTAAATATTTAGCTTATTTATGTTAATGCCCTGATTCGAGTCTTCATATATAATTTCTTGAAAATTTTCATCCGACTGTCACCAAGCCTAGGCTTGATTACGTCATCAAAAAATTCTCAGTCCTTATCTATTGGACTCAAACCAAAGCACTAAACAATGATAAACTAAATATGAACAAGTTATCAATGATGAAAAGAAAATCGTACTTTATTAATATATATATAGTCCCCGACTGACAACTTAAGAAGTCATCTTGCTTGAAATTGGCAGTCGAGAAGAAAAAAGGCTTAAGTATAATATTGACGAAGGTGCTCAATATTCCAGGAGTTCTCCACCATGGTCCCATCTTCACACTTCAAGCGATATGCTCCTGGCCGAGTAACCTCAGCAACTATGTAGGGTCCTTTCCATAGTGGAGATAACTTATGACGATCTTTTGTTGCCTGAATCTTGCGTAGAACCATGTCACCAACAATGAAAGCTCGTGAACGAACATTGCGGTTGTGGTAGCGCCGAAGTCCTTGAAGATATCTTGCCGACTGAACCAATGCTGCCTCACGAGCTTCTTCCAATCGGGTCAAGTCATCAACTCTATCTTGATCATAACGTTCATCGTTGAAACTGCGAACTCAAAGAGACTCGTACTCCATCTCATTCGGCAACATTGCTTCAGCTCCATAAACCAAGAAAAAAGGAGATTGACCGATAGCCTGACTGGGTGTAGTTCGCAGTGACCATAATACCGAGGGCAACTCTTGAACCCATCGTCCAGCATACGGTCGTAGTATATCAAACACTCGGGCCTTGATGCCTTGAAGGACCATACCATTAGCGCGTTCGACTTGTCTGTTACTTTTGGGGTGTGCCACCGATGCATAGCAAATCTTGATTCCAAAATCTTCGCAGAACTCTCTGAAGACGCCTCCAGTGAACTGAGTCCCATTGTCGGTTATGATTCTGTTTGGGACACCAAACCGGTGTACAATATTTAGAATAAAATCTTGTGCCTTATCCGCAGTTATCGTAGCAACTGGCTTAGTCTCAATCCACTTGGAAAACTTGTCAATCGCGACGAATAAATGTGTAAATCCTCCTGGAGCCTTCTTAAAAGGACCAACCATGTCCGAGCCCCATACGGCGAAAGGCCATGACAAGGGAATTATTTGAAGATCTTGGGCTGGAACATGGCTTTGCCGAGCGAAGAACTGACAACCTTCACATGTGCGGACCACCTTGTCGGCGTCGGAGACCACCATGAGCCAGAAAAAACGTTGTCTGTAAGCCTTGCCCACCAGAGTGCGCGCCGCAGCATGACTGCCGCAAATACCAGAGTGAATATCTTGCAATAATTGTCGTCCATCCTCAGGCGTGACACATCTCATCAAAACTCCAGAAGGGCTTCGCTTGTATAATTCCGAGTTGACCATGACATAGCCTTGACTGCGGCGTCGGACTCGTTCCTCATCATCCCGGTCTTCCGGCAGCTCCTGCTGAGTTAAAAACTTGATGAACGGTGTCCTCCAGTTGGCGTCGAGCATGGCAACCTGGTTTGCAGCTTCCTCGCTAGGGGTTAATTTCTTGGCAACAGTCGGCTCATAGAGGTGCTCTACGAAAACGTCAGTCAGGGCGGCTTCTCGCTTGGACCCAAACTGCGCCAACTCATCTGCTGCTTCATTGTTATGTCTCAAGACGTGGGATAACTCCAGTCCATCAAACTTGTCCTCAAGTTTGCGAACTTGCCGATAGGCCTCCATGGTATCATTCAAATAGGACCAGTCCTTCATTACTTGGTTGACTACCAGCTGGGGATCTACTCGGCGACGTTATGCGAGGCAGGGAAGTGTATATGAAGGACATACCGTAGCCTTTCCCCAGTTGGGAAAATCAGCACGACTCCCGCTCCCAGGCCGGGGACTCTTTTAGATCCGTCAAAGTGCATGGTCTAGTACTGCAGCTCCTCCCTAGGTACAACTTCTTGTCGCTCGGTCCACTCGGCCACAAAATCCGCCAAGACTTGAGACTTTATAGACGTCCTCGCCTTGAAAGTAATATCCAGCGGCATCAACTCCAGAGCCCACTTCGCAATGCGCCCAGTAACCTCCCGGTTATGGATGACATCGCCGAGTGGAAAGGACGTGACGACAGTGACCGAGTGACCCTGAAAATAATAGGCTAGCTTCCTAGTAGTAATTAGAACTCCATATAATAGTTTTTGTACCTGAGGGTAGCGGGTTTTGGCTCCTGCCAGCACCTCGCTGACAAAGTAGATCGGCCTTTGAACCTTCTGAGCTCGTCCCTCCTCGCGTTCGACGACCAGGACCGTGCTGACCACCTGATGGGTTTCGAAAACATAGAGCAAGAGAGGTTCTTGAGGGTGAGGTGAAGCCAACACGGGTGGTGTTGTGAGGAACTCCTTGAAGTCCTCAAAAGCTTTCTGGGCCTCGGTGGTCCATTGAAAGTCGTCAGTCTTCTTCAGTAACCTGAAAAAAGGCATACCTCGTTCGCCAAGTCTGGAAACAAATCGGCTTAGCGCCGCCATGCAACCAGTGAGCTTCTGGATGTCCTTCTGGGTACTCGGAGGCTTCATGCTCCGGATAGCGTTGATCTTTTCTGGATTTGCTTCAATGCCGTGATGAGACACCATGAAGCCAAGCAGCTTTCCTGACGGTACACTGAAAGTGCATTTCTCCGGGTTCAACTTCATTCTGAAGGCCCGAATATTTGCGAAGGTTTCTTCTAAATCGGCGATCAGGTCCTCCTTCTGCTTGGTCTTGATGATGACATCGTCGACGTAGGCTTCCACGTTCCTCCCGATCTGAGTCTAAAGGCACCTCTGGATCATGCGCTGATAGGTGGCTCCGACGTTCTTCAGGCCGAAGGGTATTGTGATGTAGCAATAGGCTCCAAACGGGGTGATGAATGACGTCTTCAGGCAGTCGGACTCCTTTAAGCTGATCTGGTGGTAACCCGAGTAACAATCCAAAAAGCTCAGAAGCTCGCAGCCGGCTGTTGAATCGACGACTTGGTCAATACGGGGCAATCCGAAAGGATCCTTAGGGCAGGATTTGTTGAGGTCGGTGTAGTCCACGCACATGCGCCATTGTCCTGTCTTCCTCTGAACCAGGACCGGGTTGGCCAGCCAGTTGGGATGGTAGACCTCTTTGATAAACCCGGCAGCCAAGAGCTTGGTGAGTTCCTCCTTGATGGCATCTTTTCGATCTTGAGCGAAGTGGCGTGGTCGTTGTTTAATAGGTTTAGCGTCATCTTTGATGTTTAAAGAGTGCTCGATCACCTCCTTAGGAATACCCGGCATGTCAGACGATTTCCAAGCAAAATTGTAACACCCTAAAAATTTCGACTTTGAAATACGAAATTAAAAATTCGGAATAACCAAAAATCTTTTTCAAAATACATTCATGTCGGGATTAATTTATTTTGATTTGTCGTTTTTCTTTTATGCGTGGGCTAATAGACGAACGTCTAATAATATGTCGGTATTTGATTTCAAATATTATTTATTCAAGGAACTATGATTATGAGATATCCTAATCTTTGCATGAACCTTGCAGAGTCTGCCTTCGGAAAACTAATTGCAAAATAATATCTATTAGTAAAGTATTTACTAAAAAACCTTAATCTCAAAATATAAATTCCTAATAGGCTACTTCCTAATATAAATTCCTCTTCAGACAAAGTCTAGTCCTCAGGCATAATTTTAGCTTGCTTGTTAATATTTATTGTTTAATTATGTGTGTCTAGGATCGGTGCCAAAAGATCTCGATTAAATTCTTTTCCTAAAAGGTTGTCCTCTGTCCGACATCCTTTCCTTTCTTTATCCTATCCTTCTGTTTCTTTTAGCGCTTCAGTGCTAATTAATTAAAGTCCCGAAGTTCTTCTCTTCTACCGCAGTATTATCCCTCTCGCAAACTCTTATTCTACGGTTAAATTTTAATCGCTCTATCGAGTCGACCTCGATATTTCCCTCGAATATTTACAATCGATCGACGAATTTACCTATTGCGCATCGATATGACTATTTCCGATTTTATTTCTACCACGGCGGTTGGATTTGAATGTCATATGTCATCCTAGAAATTCCTTTTTCGATACAGTCAGATCGCTCGCGATAAAATCGTAAATTTAATTCTCAAGCGACTGAGCGACCGAATTATTTCACCTTGATTCAAACTAAAAATCTGTAACACCCTGAGAAAATTCCTAAATAAAAATACACCGACCAAAAATCATTTCTGATTTATTTTTATAATTTTGCATCATGCCGACAATTTCTTTATTTGTTTTATGCCAGTGCCAAACTTTTATCGAAAATTTCCAATTTTTCTACTCCTCTATTCTTTTGGTTTTTGTCCCAAGATTTTCACTATGACTGAAATTAGTTTTGCTATAAAAAGTTCACTTAAACTCACTCTACCTAGCCTTCTTGCTGCAAGCCTTTTTCCTAGAAAAGTCCATGTTGCCTCCCCAAGCCATTCATTCCTGTTGGGTTGGTAATAAAATGATAAAGTCTAATGCTCCTCCCCGGTACTGTTTTTGGCGACAACGTCGCCACGCGCCGTGCCGCTACGACCAGGCCGCTGCGACATCGCCAGCTGCTGCCCTTCTTTCCCATCGCGCCAGCGACCTCGCCGTGCGCTTCCGCGCCTTTGTTTGACCTCACCGGCGAAGCAAGCGTGCATGTCGCTAGCTAGCTGTACGTGAGTGCAATGCATATGCATGCATGCAGCAAGCTAGCAAAAGCTTGCATGCAGCTAGCTTAGCACTAGCCAAGCATGCAGCACACATACAGGCAACCGCCCAGGCCGCCGATACGTCGTCGCCGTCTACATCTTCCTCCCCTCGCCAACAGCTAGGCCACTACACCAGCCCGGCAAACCCCGTTCGAGCCAACACCGTGCGAACTCGAAATAAAGCCACTCCTCCTCGGGTCGGGTAGGTGGCGACGGCCGCTCAACAACCACGTTCAACGGCGCCGTGTTTTGACGGCCGCCACGGACGCACTACCACTTCATCACCGCCACGTGCCCCGACCAGGTGGACGACATTTCCGCCGCCAATACACAGCCGTCACCGCTCCCACCTACACACACGCGTTTTCTGGGATGGAATGAATGCGGGCAGCAGCAAAAGTCCCTTCCCCAGACTCTATTTAAGCACCGTCGTGGGTGAGCATGCAACCGGTCCCTCTCCATTCTCTCTTCTCCTCCTCCTCGTTTTGCTTCCTCTCAGCCACTCCCTCCCGCGCACACGCTGCCGTCTCTCCGCTTGCTCCACCGCGGCCGGCTCCGGCTGGGCCTTAGTTGAGCAAGAGGACAGATAGGCTGCCGCGCCGTCATCTAAACCAAGAACGACTAACTTATTGAACGGCTAACCTCTAACATCTAACATTCGACCCATTGACTCACTAACCCG
This sequence comes from Oryza officinalis, assembly GCA_008326285.1. Classification (NCBI taxonomy): domain Eukaryota; kingdom Viridiplantae; phylum Streptophyta; class Magnoliopsida; order Poales; family Poaceae; genus Oryza; species Oryza officinalis. The sequence continues at coordinate 40,690,509 of BDMV01000003.1, forward strand.
CTGACACTCTAACTTACTGACTTATTGACCTCTAACTCGCTAACCCCTAACCCCTAACTTGCACTAACCCGCTAACATTTACTCCTTAACGCTGTGTGTTCATTTGTTACCACCGATCGAACACGTGGTGTGCGAGGACGATCCGCGGGTCGACCGTCCCTATGCTGTACATCGACGACCATAGTTTCGTGCAAGGACCGCCGCTCGGTGTGCCGCTACCCGGCTGCCGCAAGGTGAGCTCCTCTCCTGCTCTCTCTCTTGCTTTTGTTTCCTTACCGCATTTCTCGTCTACCGTTGTTGCCACGGCACGGTGACGTCGTGAGGCGCAACACCATACCCGTTCCTTGCGCGGCCGCCCTCCACAGCGATCGCCGCTTCGCCGCCGGCCATGCATGTGCCATGTAGCTAGCTGGCTGTACATGTGCATGCATACAAGCAGTTGGCTGTATGTGTGCATGCATGCATGCAAGCAGCTCACATGCATGCAGCTAGCTAGCCGTGTGTATGCATATGCATGCATGCATGCAAGCAGCTCACATGCATGCAGCTAGCTAGCCGTGTGTATGCATATGCATGTATGCTTGCAGCTCGCCCAAGCCCTCCACCTCAACATGCGCACATCCTAGGGAAACCACAAACACCTGAGGATTCCATTTTCGCAGCCAAGCGCTAGCCTGAGCACACACAGGCACACGGCAGGAGGGAGAACGAGAGAAGGAAGCACAAGGAAGAAGAAGGAGGAAAGAGAGGCTGACTCACGGGTCCCACACCCATTTAAAAACAGAACCTGCACGTGAGGAGTTAAGGGCAGTCCCACCCATCAGACCTTTTTCCTTTTCTTTGATTTAAAACTTTTCTAATCTTTCGAATTCCGTATCTCCTTCGTTTTAAGTCGGATTTGAACGAAACTTTCGTCAAAATCTTTCTAAAATCAAGATCTACGCAATGGCACTAGTTTGGTTATTTTTCTATTTTTCTAGAATTTTTGGCTCTTTTTGTGTTAGCGAGTAGTTGGTGACTTTATTATTCAACCGGACAGGGTACATCTGCGAGGAGGAAACTGAGCTAATTGAGAACGAACCCCCAATTAAGCAAGGCAAGTCACTACGCCCCCTTCCTCGAACATGTTGATCCTATTTTTATAAATGTGTTGATTACAAATAAAATTGCATACTAATTATAAAATGTGTACCTACATTTGCTTAAGCCTTACCTTTGATATTGTTTATCCTTATGTATTTACACACCTTTGTTACCTGAGTATATTACTTTACGCGTGATTATTTATTCACTGCTTAGCCCTGCTTACAGAGACGTTATACACTCCATATGTGTGATATGTGGATGTGGTTATACCGATCACTCGATGGGAGTAATTGTTAGAGATCGGGTGGAGACATAGGTGCCACCCACAGCATGAAAACCTTTCCGAAAATCCAAAAACTTAATTAAACAAAAGTGATTTCGACTGGGGCGGCACGGATAGAATATGGGTGGTTATGGGAACGGTAAACCACCGTCCCTGGTCAGTTAAGGACCAAGTCAAGAAGCTAAGCAGGAAACGAACCGAGTATGACCACACTTCTTGAGTGGGGTTAGACCCGGTGGACTAGGTTATTCTCGTGGGGTGGCACCCCAGACATGGTAGGTTCTGGATATCGGTATTGAGATGTGGAAGTGTGTGGTTTAATGACGTCAAAGCTTTATATATGTATAATGTAACCTTCAATCTCGGGAGCGCCAGGACTCCCCTCACAACCGGCTCGAGGTAGGAATATGGCGCCGGGGGTGCAATGGGGATTCATAGTCCTTGGAGCGGGTGCCGCCATGCGAGGGTAGCTGAAAAACCGGGCCGTGACAAGTCTCATGTGTTGGGTGCATCACAGAGTGTGGGATTAAAAGCGTACATCCACTGCAGTGTGAGTAAATTAAACTATTCGAATAGTCGTGCTCGCGGTTAATGAGCTCCGGGACTTGTATTACTCTTGACTAGACTCACATGTTTTTTTAAATTGTTTAGAAGAGGTTGGGATAAATAAAACATGTATAACCTTGCCCCATGTGCGGGAAGGTTGAATTGCGATGAAGGAACTCCTAATTAATGACAACCTTTACATAGTGACATTTTTTATGGTTAAAACTGCTAGGTCATAGGCTTGTGAAATAACTCGCGAAAACTGGCTTTACGTAAATAAACCGAAACCTGCCTTGAATCCTTATACGCATTTGTTGCATTTCTATAGTGGTGGCTTGCTGAGTACGGTTGGTACTCACTCTTGCTTATTTAAATCTTTTAGAAAAGGTGTTGGTGTCTATCTGTACATTTGCTATGCTGGCAAGGAGTTACCGAGGACGGCGGAATAGGGACCTAGATTCACCAGTCGATGCGTGTGGGATAAAATGGACCGCCGCTGCTTCGCTTCCGCTACCTCATTTATTTGTGTTGGTATTTTGTGTTGTTGTCGACCATGCTTGGTCTATTCGGATCTCATTTGGGCTACCCTTGTATTATTAATATATTGTAAGACCTGTATGACGATGTCGGCTTATGATATACAACTGTACCATGTGTGTACCATTTACTAATCCAGGGAATAGTATTGTAATACACATGGGGTTTCCGGTATACAAAACCGGGGGCTCACAAAAAATATCTTTATTATTTTGGAGGAAAGTGACGAGCGCGCTTTCCTATTTGGGATCTAGCTCCGCGCCTATTACAGCAGTTTTAGAAGGATCAGAGGGGTCAAGGGGGATTTTCTTCGTCTTGGCATCGCCTTCTCCCGACTTGGCTATCTCCTTCGCAGGGATCTCGCCTTCTCCAGATGTCGATGCAGCCAGTCAGACTTCTTGTTGGCCGCGTAATCTCTCACGAGTTTGGGCCATGTCGCAGCTTTCCTTGTCGCAGGTGAAGGCTTGCTTGAAGTCGCTGCGCAGGGTGATAACTCCGTGGGGTCCGGGCATCTTCATGATGAGATAAGTATAGTGTGGTACCGCCATGAATTTAGCGAGCGCAGGTCTTCCGATGATTGCGTGGTAAGCCGCTTCGAAGTCGGCAACCTCAAAGGTAATGTTCTCCGTTCGGAAGTTCTCCCGAACTCCGAAGGTGACTGGAAGGGTGATATGCCCGAGTGGCGTAGATGACAGCCCCGGGATGACTCCATGAAAAGGGGCTAAACTCGGCTTCAATTCTGATCTTGGGATCTGTATCTCGTCCAACGTTTTGGCAAATAGGATGTTGAGGGCGCTACCGCCGTTGATGAGGATGCGCTTGAGCTTGATATTGCGAACCACCGGGTCTAGTACCAGGGGATACCGCCCCGGATGAACCACTCGGTCAGGGTGATCCGAGCGGTTGAATGTGATAGCCACCTTCGACCATCATAAGTAGTGTGGGACTTCGGGTTGTGCGGCGTTGACTTGTCGGTCAGCTTCTGCCTCTTCTTGGACTCATATGCCAGCGGTCCCCTGAAGATATGGTTTAGCTCTCCTACAGGGTCTTGAAAGGGCTCTGAGCCACCAGCCGGATCGTTCCTCTTGGTTCCCGATGGGCCGGCTTCATCAGCTGGCTTCTGCCGTAGTTGAGCCGCGTATTGCTCAGCGAATTGCTTGTAGATGAAACAATCCTTGGCCGCGTGCTTGTGATTGGGGTGATGCGTGCACTGAGCGTTCATGATCTTGTCGTAGGCGGCGACTCGGGGACGCTGTTGTTGGTAGTTTGACGTCGTGGCGACCAGGTCCTCGGGCTTGCGCTTGCGATCTTTTTGGCCGTTGTTGTTGTTGTTGCCGTTGTCCTTCTTAGGATGCCAGCTACTTCCTGATGGCTTGTCGTCCGTTTTGTCGTGTCTGTCTTGACGTGAGGCCTTGATTGCATCGTCGGATTTGGCATAGGAGTTAGCTGTCTCGAACATCTGCTTGACCGTCTTCAGTGGCTTGCGCCCAAATTTGTCGATCAGCAACTCGTCGCGGACGCCTTTCTGAAACGCGGCTATAATGACGTCGTCGGTGATGTTGGGGATCTTGTTTCGCTTTTCCAAAAAGCGTCGGATGTAGCCCTTCAGCGATTCGTCTGGCTTCTGGATGACGTTGTTAAGATCGAAATGGGTTCCGGGCCTTTCAAAGGTACCCTGGAAGTTGGCGATGAAGTGGTCCCGAAGCTCACTCCACGAGTCGATCGAGCCTCTTGGCAAACTCGTGAGCCAGTTCCTGGCTGAGTCGGCGAGAGCAATGGGCAAGTAATTGGCCATGGCCTTGCTGTCTCCTCGTGCTGCGCGGATGGCGAGGGTGCACACGGTCAGCCATGACTCGGGGTCGGACTTACCGTCGTACTTGTCAATACCAGTGGGCTTAAAACCACTCGGCCAATCCACTCGACTGATCTGAATCCGAGTCAAGGAGAGAGAGCTTACCGAATCTGTCAGTGATGAAGTCGAGGCTGCCGAAGCGAAACGCCTACCCAGGGGCGAAGACGAAGTCGTTGAAGCCTGATGAAGATCCCATTGCGCTTGTTGGTGAGATGGAGAAGAAAACTTGACGCGAAAAGCCCCTACCTGGTGCGCCAACTGTCGAAACTTGGTTTCAGCAATAAGAATCTGGGGGTAGCAGTCAAGCGCTAAACACAATGGGTTAGTATGCAAAAGGAATTAGACAAGTTCAAGCCCTCTCTTCGAGAGGTAATACCCTACTCCTGTTTCGGGGATTCGAACTGCCGAGTGGTTTATTGATCTCTTGATCTCTTTCAATACGTGCTCTCATGAGTTCTCTTTCTAGTCGTCTATTTTCTTATGCCCCTCAAAGGACGCCCTACCCTCCTTATATAGTCCCGGAGGGTGGGTTTACAAGTCGGAGACTCTATCATACTCTATGTCGGACTCCTCAACCTTACCAACTATGGACTATGGGCCATTACCTTATCTCAAAGGTAACGTAACACCCAAGTCATAAGCCGGTTTACATAATCATGAGTTATAACCTATCCCTTATGGTAAGTCGGATAAGCTAGCTGTGAGGGTATCCGGTACCCATAATCTCCACAGACATCTCCGAGTAGGAAAGAGGTAACCACGGTGATCGAGTGGCTTTGAAAATAATGAGCCAACTTTCTGACCGTAATCAATATTCCATATAGCAACTTCTGAACCTACGGAGAACACGTCATGGAATCAGCTAGAACTTCGCTAACAAAGTAAATTGGTCTCTAGACTTTTTGAGTATGACCATCTTCCTCTCTCTCAATAACCAGTACTGTGCTGACCACTTGGGAAGTCGCTGATACATAAAGTAATAGGGGCTCCTGTGAATGCGGTGAAGCTAACACGGGAGGCGTGGCAAGGAAGGTCTTAAAATCTTCGAGAGCTTTTTGAGCTTCTGGAGTCCACTGGAAATCATCCGTCTTCTTGAGTAACTTGAAAAAAAGTCATGCCACGCTCCCCAAGCCTAGAGACGAAATGACTGAGTTCTGCCATGTACCCGGTAAGCTTTTGGACATCTTTTAGGGAACTCGGTGGGGCCATGGTAAGTATGGCTTTGATTTTCTTCGAGTTGGCTTCGACGCCGCGGTGCGACACCACGAAGCCAAGCAGCTTCCGTGACGGTACTCCGAAGGTGTACTTCTTTAGGTTCAACTTCATCCTGAAGGCCCGGATGTTCTAAAAAGTTTCTTCAAGATCAGCTATTAGGTTGTCCTTTTGCTTGGTGTTGATGACAACATCATCGACGTAGGCCTCCACGTTACGTCCGAGCTAAACTTCTCTAAATCATGCGCTGGTATGTAGCTCCAGCGTTTTTCAAGACGAAAGGCATGGTGATGTAGCAGTAGGCGCCGAATGGAGTGATGAAAGAGGTCTTCAAGCAGTTAGATTCTTTTAAGCTAATCTGGTGATATCCCGAATAGCAGTCGAGAAAGCTGAGAAGCTCGCAGCCGGTAGTCGAGTCGATGACTTGGTCAATGCGAGGCAATCCAAAAGGATCTTTGGGGCATGCTTTGTTGAGGTCGATGTAGTCCACTCACATACGCCATTGTCTCATATTCTTCCGAACCAGAACTGGGTTAGCCAGCCAGTCAGGATGGTAGACTTCTTTGATAAATCCCACCGCCAAAATCCCACAGCCACTCAATGAGGTGAAAGTCAACGGATCCCTCGGGACGAGACAGGCCCCTCCTTGCACCGAGCGAAAATCGGCCTTAATCCTGGCCCCACACCCTTCCAACTAATGGTCTCTGTTTTGAGAAGATCTAAACTTTCAGTCAGGCCTTACCCAATAGACTTGTGGTTGTACGAAGATGCCTTGCAAAAGAGGCCCGAAGACCAGTCCTTATATTAGCTAGGGTGCGACTACCAAAGTAACTAGCTTGCACCCCGAGCCAAGCCCAAAAATATATCTTAGTTGCACAAAGCATTTTATCACCCATCTATTGACAAACTAGTCAATAGTCCATAACTAATCCAATTTTAGTTGTTAACCACCATAGTCTAGTTTATCAAAAAGTTCTAGGTTGGAACTAAGCATGACTAAGCATTTACCTAAAGCAACTAGTCAGTCCATCATGTAGGGTCAAGTTATAATTTTACTAGGGTTCACAACGATGATGGATATCAAATCAGTATCAAGGCCATAACAAAAATCGTAGCAATAACTAATAAACAATTATTAATAATGAACGATATAATTTATAAAGCGTTGCAGTATAGGTAAAACAATATAATTTCACAAAATGGGATTCAACATGTTCAAGGTAGATATGACTTGCCTTGATCGCTCATAAAGTCTTTGACGTCAATGGCGATGAACAGCTGGTCTTCCGGAACGACGGAATCTACATGACCAAGGTGAAGAAATACAAAAAGGGCTGAGAAAACCACACAAACAGAAGCAACAAAGCACATAAATGGGTTCTACATATCTTTACAAGAAATTAGAGACTTGAACGGGTCAATTCCAAGTTCAAACGGTCAAGATATGGCCATTTGATGTTTAGGTGCTGTTTAAATGGAAATTTGTGATTTAGTGAATATTTTTTCTAAAGGAAAATCTAATTATTGCATCAGCGAGGAGAGAGAGCGCGCGTGGACTGGGTCCACTGGGCGGGTCCCACCTACCAGCCACACGGTCTACCATGAGTCGTGCGCACTGGGGTAGCTCACGGTGCACCGGCACACAAGCATGGCTAGGTAGGAGCGGCACCCGAGCCCGGCGGCTCGCCGGCGACTACCGACGGCACGGCGGTGGTGCGACAGAGTGCGAAAAGGGAAAAACGAAGAGAGGAGGTGACAATTCTCACCGTGCGGTCATGGCGGTGAGAGGTCGACGGAGTTGGCCGGCGGTGAGGAAGAACCGGTGGAGACCTTCGGGTTGTCGGTGTCGTCGTCGTTCCCATGGTCCTCATGCTCGACGGAGGGGTGGACGGGGAAGAGGAGCAGAAGGCGAAGTGGATGGTGGTGACGTCGGGCTCCGAGGAGGTCCTGACTGCCGTCGAGGGACGGCCGAAGTTGTGCGACGGCAGCGGCACAAGAAGGGAGCGACGCGGCGGCCGGGGGAAGAGGAAGAGGATGGCAACTAATAATCCCTGAGCAGCTCTGATACCACTTGATAAACCCTAAAATCCACTCGATAGGCTCAGGGATCTGGTTGTCCCGATCTTTCGGTGAGTTGATGATAACTACAATTTGGGAGAAACGTTGACGACCCGACTACAACCGTACGAGATGTTGTTGTGTTGCGCCTTAGCGATCGATACTCCTCTCTACGGGTTGTTGATCTTGCCGGTGCAGATCAACCTTATTCCTACAATCAAATCGAAGAAACAAGCAAGAACAAGATAAAAGCAATCTAAATTGCAAATAGGAAATGAATACAAATGATAAGTTGGGATTCCGTAACAAGCAAACCGGCGATCTAACCAATCATGGTATTACACGGCAAAGTAGCGAAGCTAAACTTTAATCTAAACAAAACCCAAGAAACCCTAAAGGTGTATCTAGCTATTTAAAGGGGTGGAAGGACGACCAAGGGGGTTCCTAGGTCGTGCTCCACCAGGTTGGGGTGCACCCCACATGGGCCCCACCTGGGCCGAGGTCCCAGATAAAGTTACAAGCCCATAGGCCCATTATAGGTGACACACCACCTTGTTTCTATGATTGCGGCCAACTAGGATGGAATTTGGAGATGAAACTGGATCCATTGGAAAGAGAACTCCAAGAGCTTTCCATCAAGTACTCATGGGCCCAAAACGGAGCTCGTATACATATTTGGTGGCCATTTAAAATCAACACTGTAGCAGGTGGCCGAATTGGATTCCAGAACTTGGACAGCTTGATCTTAGCATCTTCCTGTTGACATATAATGTGAGCAATGGTTGTATCTATAGTAGCCATGGTCACATCATCGGTGTGTGAGGAGAGAGGAGGGGGTCAGGGCTCCCTTTTATAGGCCGGAGGGGAGGGAGAGGGTCGCCGAGGAGGGAGATCGACGTCGGCCATGGTGGAGCTCACCATTGAAAAAGGCCTTCAAAATCCACCACAGAATTAAGCCAATTTGAGTGGGATTTGTTGGGGGAATTTATGAGGAGGAGGAGAGGAACCGATTTTCGTATTCAATTTGGGGGGGAAGAGCAACCGAGGAGGGAGATCGGCGTGGTGGCGACGCTAGGGTTTTCCCAACCATGGAATGGAGCGGCAACTCGGCTAGAGGTAGGAGACAACCGGAGGCTGGGCCGGCTAGGTCGCGTGGAGGAGGACAAATAGACTTTGGTCCGAGGGAGAGGGAGAGAGTTTGGGTCGGCCCAAAGGAGGGTGGGAAGAGATGGAGGAGGATGTATGAGGACGAAAAGTAGACTTCTCTCACGTGCTGATGGAGAGGAGGACGACTTTGAGCCGAAAATGGCCCAAAGAGAAGGAGAGAGATTTATTTTAGTTTTTCCTTTTAAGAAAATCTGAGAATGGTTATTGTTGCATTAAAATTACTTATAATGCTCTGAAAATTCAAGTAAAAATTGGTTAAATATTTTGAAGCATGAGGAATTCAACAAAAATTCCCACATGCCAAATTTACAACAATCTTGGTGAGTTTTAATTGTTGTAGGCTCTTTTTGGCTTTTAAAATTTCTAGAATTGCATTTAAACACGATTTAAAATTAGGGTGATTTTCAGGGCATTATAAACCTACCCCCCTTACCGAGAATCTCGTCCTCGAGATTCGGTGGCGCTTGCGAAGAGGTGTGGATGGGCAGACTTCAGTTCATCTTCTCTTTCCCAAGTTGCTTTCTCTTGTGAGTTATTACTCAATTGAACCTTCCAAAAAGAATCACCCAGCTTCGGGTATGCCTTTTAGATGTTTCCAAGATCCTTGAGTCAAATCTTCCTGAATCTCAATTTGTTCTGGATCTGCTTGTTTTGTTGGTACTCGGAGGCATTTCTTGAGTTGCGACACATGGAATACATCATGAACTCCTCCTAGAGATGTTGGTAGTTGCAATTAATAAGCAACTTCAACTCTTCTACCAAGAACTTTGTATGGTCCCACGAAACGTGGTGCCAGCTTTCCCTTGGTGTGGAAACGACGAACTCCATGAAGCGGCGTAATTCTGAGATACACAAAATCTCCTTCTTCAAAGACTAAGTCTCTTCGACGCGTATCTGCATAACTTTTCTGTCGAGACTGGGCAACCTTTAGATTTGCTTGGATAACCTTGACTTTTTCCTCTGCCTCTTTTAGAATGTCAGTTCCAAAAACCTGACGTTCTCCGGTTTGGTCCCAAAGGAGTGGGGTTCTACACTTCCGACCATAGAGGGCCTCAAAAGGTGCCATCTGTAGGCTAGCTTGGTAGCTATTGTTGTATGAGAATTCAGCATAAGTAAGACTCTTATCCCAACTTTTGCCAAAATCCAGGGCACAAACCCTGAGCATATCCTCAAGAATCTGATTGACTCTCTGTCTGACCATCTATTTGGGAGTGATAAGCGCTGCTAAAGTTCAAGCGAGTTCCCATCTCTTCTTGTAATATTGGCTGCCCCGATCGGATACGATTCTCTTCGGTACCCCATGAAGACAGACTATCCTAGCAAAGTATAATTCTGCCAACCTACTACCAGGATAAGTGGTTTTGACAGCGATGAAATGGGAAAATTTAGTTAGACGGTCGATGACAACCCAAATTGAGTCATATCCTAATTGAGTCCTTGGAAGATCGGTGATGAAATCCATTCCAATCTCTTCCCACTTCCATTCTGGAATCTTGAGTGGTTGTAGCAATCTGGCTGGCCTTTGATGTTCTGCTTTGACCCGTTGACACACATCACAAAGTGCCACAAATTCTGCTACTTCACGTTTCATACTGACCCACCAATATTTTATTTTCAGGTCTTGATACATTTTTGTGCTGCCGGGGTGTATTGAGTATTGGCTTTCATGGGATTCTTTCAAAATGTGCTTCTTGATCTCAGGATCATTTGGGACACAAACACGTTCCCCATACTAAACGGTCCCATGATCGTCTTCAGAAAACTCAATTGTTTTTCCTCTCCTCATGTTCTTCTTGATCTCTTGGATGTCCGAATGATCTTTCTGAGCTTCTCGAATTCGGTCAAGGAGCAAGGGTTTCGCTTCTAAGGTCATCGTGTAGCCATGACTGACTATTCCCAGATTCAAAGCTTCAAGCTCTCGACACAATCCAGGTGGACATTGCCCATGGATGATAGCATTGCAGTAACTTTTCTGACTCAAAGCATCAGCCACTATGTTAGCTTTCCCCGGATGGTAGTGAATTCCCACATCATAGTCTTTAATGAGCTCTAACCATCTTCTTTGATAGAGATTTAGATCTGGTTGAGTGAATATATACTTCAAGCTTTTATGGTCTGTATATATCTCACAACGGTTACCGGTGAGATAGTGGCGCCATATCTTCAAAGCATGTACTATAGCAGCTAGTTCCAAGTCATACGTTGGGTAGTTGTTCTCATGGGGACGAAGTTGGCGAGAAGCATAGGCTACCACTTGTCCTTGTATTAGGACACACCCTAGTCCTTGTCGAGAGGCATCGCAGTATACCTGGAAATCTTTGTAGATATTTGGCAATACTAGCACTGGAGCAGATACTAGCTTCTTTTTGAGCAATTGAAATGCTTCTTCACATTGCGAGGTCCGTACGAATTTCTCTTCTTTCTTTAGCAGTTGAGTCATCGGTCTTGCTATTCTTGAGAAGTTTTCGATGAACCTATGATAATAACCTGCGAGTCGAAGGAAACTACGGACTTGGGTCACCGACTTGGGTTGATTCCAATTTGTCACTGATTCGACATTAGTTGGGTCCACTGTCACTCCTTGAGCTAAAATGACGTGTCAAAGAAATTTCACTTCCAAAAGCCAAAATTCACGCTTACTAAACTTGGCATACAATTGGTAATCTCTGAGCTTCTCTAGCACTAGGTGGAGGTGTTGCTCATGTTCTTCTGTTGTCTTTGAATAGATCAGGATGTCATCGATGAAGACCACGACAAACTTGTCCAAGTACTCCATGAATACTTTATTCATCAGATTCATGAAGAAGGCTAGTGCATTCGTCAGTCCAAATGACATAACCATGCATTCATATAACCCATATCTGGTCGTGAACGTTGTCTTGGGGATGTCTTTCTCTCGAATCCTTAACTGATGGAAGCCAGACCGAAGAACAATCTTAGAGAACACTGTTGCTCCTTTCAGCTGATCAAAGAGGTCATCAATCCTCGGAAGGGGATATTTATTTTTGATGGTGACCTCGTTGAGTGCACGATAATCAACACACATTCTCTTAGTCTTGTCCTTTTCTACAAAGATAACTGACGCTCCCTAGGGCGAAGTGCTTAGTCGAATGTGACCTTTTTCCTTAAGTTCTTCCAATTGCTTTTTAACTTCGACTAGTTCATTGGCAGCCATGCGGTACGACCTTTTGGAGATTGGTGTTGTCCTGGGCACTAAGTCAATCCGAAACTCAATGTCCCTCTTGGGTGGCATGCTTGGTAGTTCTTCCGAAAAAACATCCGAATACTCTTTTATGATGGGTATCTCCTCTATACTAACCTGGTTCAGGATTTGCTTACAAGGTAGTGCAGGCTTAGCATGGTAGATGACTTGTTAGCCTGTACCCTCGGTCAAGGTTATAGATCGGCCAACACAATCTATAATACTTCTATGCTTGGTCAACCAGTTCATTCCAAGAATGACATCAAGACTTTTGAAGTTCAGAAGGATGAGATTGGCCAGAAAAGTGACTCCTTGGATCTCTATGGTCACTGATGGGCTGAAGAGCTTAGCAAGTAACTAGCTTCCGGGGGTAGATATTACCATAGAGTTGCTAAGATCCTCTACCCTTATTTGGTGTTTTGCCACAAAATCTCTTGATATAAAGGAATGTGTAGCTCCGGAATCAAAAAGTACAGATGCACGAACAGAATTAACCAGGAATGTACCGAGTATAACTTCTGGTGCAGCTTGTGCTTCCTCAGCTGAAACATGGTTCACACGTCCCCTCACTAGATTGTTGTTGTTGCGATTGCCGTTGCTGTTGTTCTGGTTGCCATTGCACGCAGGCGTGGGAGCTTGTGGACACTTTGGCTTTGGGCACTTGTCAGCGAAGTGTCCAGGCTCATCACAGTTGTAGCACAATAGTATCTTCCCGGTGCTGTCTCTGCATGTTGACCCACCTTGGGCAGGGGTAGAACGCGGACCGTTGTTCCATCCTGGGTTTTACAGCTTGTTGTTCAGCTGTGGGCGAGGTGCACGCTGTGCTGACAATGAAGAGTCGGCTTGCAGAGGAAACACATAACGAGGTCTCTGACTTGGTCCTTGAAACATCTTGGCATTGGCCAACCTGCGCTTCTTGCTTTCCATCTTGCGATGCTTGTCTTCCAAGCAAATCGCCTTGTCGACTAGTTTCTGGAAGTCTTCGTAGTCACCAGAGATGAGCTGGACTGACAACTCGTCATTCAATCCTTCAAGAAATTTTCTCTGCTTCTCTTCGTCTGTGCGAACGTCTTCGGGTGCATAGCGGGCCAACCTGTTGAACTCGTGGAGAAATTCAGTGAGTATCCTGCCATCTTGCTTGAGTTCATGGAATTCTTTCTTCTTCAAGGCTACAACTCCAGCAGGCACGTAAGCCCTACAAAATGCAGCAGAGAAACGAGCCCAGGTGACAACTTGTCTAGCTGGCTGGGTGGCCTAGAAGTGGTCCCACCACTCGGAGGCAGGTCCATGAAGTTGATGAGCTGCGAAAGCGACTTTCTCTTCATCGTTACATTGGATGAGGTCCAACTTCTTGTTAACCGTGTGCAGCTAGTCATTTGCTTCAACGGGGTTGGTGGTGCTTGAAAATGTGGGAGGTCGGACTCGGAGGAATTCCGATAGCTTTGATTGTGGTGGAGCATGTACAGGTGCTTGAGCATCAGCACCGGGTGCTTGTGGGTTCTACATTTGGTGGAGCAAAGCGGCGATGAGTTGGTTTTGGTTGGCGAGCACTTGTGCTAGGTTGGGGTGATGATGTAGTGGTGGAGGTGGCGGTGGTGGTTGCTGAGCGTTGCCCTGGTCCTGATTCTGGTTCTGGTTCTGGTTCTGATTCTGAGTAGAATTTCCGGCACAGGCATTGTTGGCAGCAGTACTCCTTGTGTTCACTATCTGTAGCAACCAAGATAAGAGGGAAAAAGAAGAAGGGAGGGAGGATCAGGACAAGAACACGAGCTAATAAACCAAATTATTTAAATTTTATTGATGCGATGTTGGTTACATAGAGTTCAAGTTGCTTAAGCACCACAAAGGTACAGCTATATCACAACGGGCCGATATAGTCCATACCAGAAAGCACACAAGGCAACAAACTCCAGCAGAAGATAAACGATAAAAACAGATGCACACTAAGACTACGCATCTACTCTTCCTTGGCAGGGTCGTCGTCCACTAATGGCTCTGACTCGCCATCATCGTCATAGGGGTCGTCGTTGGAGTCATCTTCGTTGGACAGAGCCACAATTGATCCCCTCTGCTCCAAGTAATTTTGGATAATCACTCTAGCAGAAGCTTGAGCATTGTGCACCATCGGAGGAAGGCCATCCCGCTTACGTGCCGTGATCTTCAAGGCAGGTCCAACACGGTGACTCTTGGACCCCACGGAAGGGCTTCCTTCTTCGGCCTGTTCCCATCCAAGCTCCAGGTTACACGGTTCCTGCTCCATACTGGCCATCTCCTACTTCAAACGTAGGTTCTTCTTCCTCAGCTGTAAAATTCTATTGGAAGCTTGAATAAAACCCCTCTTTGCCATCTTGTAGTAGTCCACGCGAGCATCATCGTAAGCCTGCACCATCCTAGCCAAGTGATCAATCGTGGTGTTGTCCTTGTGCTCTGCATCCCTGAAGATGGCAGTCCTTTGCAAATTTGCGAGCAAGATGGTAGCGATACGGTGTGTGTTGCAGTCGTGTCTAGTGTCGCTGAAGCAGCCTGCCGATGCCCAAAAGCGCAGCCTCTTGGCATGCATCGATAAAAGTGTCAGCCCCACCCATTAGCTCCAATGATTTCAGGCTGGGGTTGGTGGAGAGAAAAGTGGCCTTGACTGACCATCGTGAGGATGCTAGCTCCTTTTCTCCTTCATCTGGCACAGGGATACTGACAAACTGTACCTCTCCCATGTATCCCAACTCAATGATCAAGTGGCGGAGCTCTAGAACGAATCCCTTGAAAGAGATGCCATTGAAAGGGCCAAGGCTGGTCATCTATATTTAAAAGAGTGAATAAAGAATTAGTAAACAATTTTGCAAAGAGAGAACAGGTGAAGATAGAGTAACAAGGGTTTTCACAATTAAAGAATTATTTTCTTAGAAAAATATCATCCTAAGGCTTAGACCACTGGCTCGTCCTACGGTCAAGGTGGCCCTGATACCAACTTGTCACGCCTAGAAATATACACCATTTCCAAACGCTCAGTGCATTAATCCTCATCCCAGGAGGCGAGGTACACATAGACATTGTGGATTGTTATAAGCCACACTTGCGGAATCGTAAAGGAAGTACTTTTATTACATGGGCGACTGTAGGCCCTTATACTCAAAGATAAAAAAAAACAGTGAAAGACTACGAAACAGCAGCAGCAGCAACCACAGGCGCTTGACGGCGGAGCGAACTAGAAGTCCAGGCCTTCATCTTCATCAGGTCCATCATCTGGATTGGTTTTGTGAGCAAGAGTGAGTACCACCACCGTACTCAGCAAGTCACACCGAAAATGCAATAATAATGCATAGGGGAGACAAGGAAAGGCCTAATAGGGTTTATTTTGCATAAAGCCATAGTTTCAATACTTTAACAGGTTTAAAGCCAATTTTTAAAACACGGTCCTGTTCTAAGCCAATATTTTTATATCATCAAGGTCGCATGAGCCTGCGAACCTGCCTTAACCCAGGCTAATTTCCACATGACTACACCATCATGATTTCACCCTCCCAAGGTTTTATAAAACAAGACTAACTTGGGGTACATTGCTCAGCTTGCCCATAATCGAGGGCGCAACTATTCAAATAGGTTTTAACTCTGATCAGAGATATACAACTTTATCCACAAGACACAACCTCAATACGCGTTGCCACGCCGCGGGTACCACCACGGTACTCGGATAGAGGTCGTGTCAAGACTTTCCATCTAGCTCTACCCAAAACAAGAGAACCCGCTAAGGTTTCGCCGCCCACCAGTCCTCGATGAGGTGAAAGTCAACGGATCCCTCGGGACAAGACAGGCCCCTCCTTGCACCGGGCGAAAATCGGCCTTAATCCTGGCCCCACACCCTTCCAACTAATGGTCTCTGTTTTGAGAAGATCAAAACTTCCAGTCAGGCCTTACCCACTAGACTTGTGGTTGCATGAAGATGCCTTGCAACAGAGGCCCGAAGATCGATCCTTATATTAGCCGGGGTGCGACTACCAAAGTAACTAGCTTGCACCCCGAGCCTAGCCCAAAAATATATTTTAGTTGCACAAAGCATTTTATCACCCATCTATTGACAAACCAGTCAATAGTCCATAACTAATCCAATTTTAGTTGTTAACCACCATAGTCTAGTTTATCAAAAAGTTCTAGGTTGGAACTAAGCATGACTAAGCATTTACCTAAAGCAACTAGTCAGTCCATCATGTAGGGAACTAGACTAGTCAAGTTATAATTTTACTAGGGCTCACAACGATGATGGATATCAAATCAATGTCAAGACCATGACAAAGAGCATAGGAATAACTAATAAACAATTATTAATAATGAACAATATAATTTATAAAGCGATGCAGTATAGGTAAAACAATATAATTTCACAAAATGGGATTCAACATGTTCAAGGTAGATATGACTTACCTTGATCGCTCACAAAGTCTTCGACGTCAACGGCGATGAACAGCTGGTCTTTCGGAACGGCGGAATCTACACGACCAACGAGAAGAAATACAAAAAGGGCTGAGAAAACCACACAAACAGAAGCAACAAAGCACATAAATGCGTTCTACACATTTTTACGAGAAATTAGAGACTTGAACGGGTCAATTCTGAGTTTAAACGGTCAAGATATGGCCATTTGAAGTTTAGGTGCTCTTTGAATGAAAATTTGCGATTTAGTGAATATTTTTTCTAAAGGAAAATCTAATTATTGCATCAACGAGAAGAGAGAGCGCACGTGGACCGGGTCCACAGGGCAGGTCCCACCTACCAGCCACATGGTCTACCGTGAGCCGAGCGCACTGGGGTGGCTCACGGTGCACCGGCGCACAAGCATGGCCGGGCAGGAGCGACACCGTGCTCGGCGGCTCGCCGGCAAGGGTCGACGGTGCGGTGGTGGTGTGACAGAGTACGAAAAGGAAAAAACGAAGAGAGGAGGAGGTGACGATTCTCACCATGCGGTCATGGCGATGAGAGGTCGACAGAGTTGGCCGGCGGTGAGGAAGAACCGGTGGAGACCTTCAGATCGTCGGTGTCATTGTCGTTCCCGTGGTCCTCGTGCTCGACGAAGGGTGGACGGGGAAGAGGAGGAGGAGGCGAAGCGGATGGTGGCGACGTCGGGCTCCGAGGAGGTCCCGACTACCGGCGAGGGGCGACCGGAGTTGTGCGACGGCGGCGGCGCAAGAAGAGAGCGGCGCGGCGGCCGAGGAGAGAGGGAGAGGAGGACGGCGGTGTGTGGGGAGAGTGGATGGGGTCGGGGGCTCCTTTTATAGGCTGGAAGGGAGGGAGAGGGTTGTCGAGGAGGGAGATCGACGCCGGTCACGGTGGAGCTCACAATTGAAGAAGGCCTTCAAAATCCACCACGGTATTAAGCCTATTTGAGTGGGATTTGTTGGGGGAATTTATGAGAAGAAGGAGAGGAACCGATTTTTGTATTCAATTTGGGAGGGGAGAACAACCGAGGAGGGAGATCGGCGTGGTGGTGGCGCTAGGGTTTTCCCTGCCATGGAGAGGAGCGATGGCTCGGCTGTAGGTAGGAGACGACCGGAGACTGGGCCGACTGGGCCGCGTGGAGGAGGCAAAACAGACTTTGGTCCGAGGGAGAGGGAGAGAGTTTGGGCCAACCCAAGGAGAAGGGGGAAGGAAGAGATGGAGGAGGATGTATGAGGATGAAAAGTAGACTTCTCTCACGGGCTAAGGGAGAGGAGAACGACTTTGGGCCAAAAAAGCCCAAAGAGAAGGAGAGAGATTTATTTTAGTTTTTCCTTTTAAGAAAATCTGAGAATGGTTATTGTTGCATTAAAATTATTTATAATACTCTGAAAATTCAAGTAAAAATTGGTTAAATATTTTGAAGCATAAGGAATTTAACAAAAATTCCCACATGCCAAATTGACAACAATCTTGGTGAGTTTTAATTGTTGTAGGCTCTTTTCGGCTTTTAAAATTTCTAGAATTGCATTAAAACACGATTTAAAATTAGGGTGATTTTCAGGGCGTTATAGCCGCGTACTCCTCAGTAAACTTCTTGTAGATGAAACAGTCCTTTGCCGCATGCTTGGAGTTAGGATGATGCTAGCAGGGTCATTCATGATCTTGTCATAGGTGCTGACGCGAGGACATTGCTGTTGGGAGCTAGAAGTTATGGCCACCAGATCCTTGGGCTTACGCTTGCAATCTTTGTGGCCGCCATTGTTGTTGTTGACTTTCTTAGGGCGCCAGCTACTTCCCAACTGCTTGTCTTGGCATGATGTTTTGATGGCATCGTTGGATTTGGCATATGAATTTGTCATCTCGAAGAGCTTCACCGTTCTTGAAGGCTTATGCCCAAACTTTCCAATGAATAGCTCATCCTTGACCCCCTTCTAAAAGGCAGCGATGATGACATCGTCGGTGACATCCGAAATCTTGTTACGGGTCTTAGAAAAACGCTGAATGTAATCTTTTAAGGACTCGTCAGGTCTCTAGATCATGTTGCAGAGGTCGAAGTGGGTCCCGGGTCGCTCGAAGGTGCCTTGGAAGTTTGCGATGAAGTGCTCGTGAAGTTGGCTCCAAGAATCGATTGAGCCCCTTGGTAAGCCGACTAGCCAACTCTTGGCGGAGTCGGCGAGTGCAACAGCAAGTAGTTTGCCATTACCTTGATATCCCCTCCTGCTGCGCGAATAGCCAGGGTGTAGACGGTTAACCATTACTCAGGATTGGTCTTACCGTCGTACTTTTCAATCCTAGTCGGTTTAAAACCATTCGGCTAATCCACTCGACGCAGTTTACGAGTGAAAGCTGGAACTCCATCGTCGCCATAGTCAGGAGAGTACCACTGATCTTTGTAGTGAGCGTGATTTTCCCGATTGCGGTAACGTTGGTTCAACTCATGCCTCAGGTCGTTTGATACACACTCGTGGTGCCCATCGTTGCACTAGGGAGCGCCGAGTGGAATCCAGTTGTGAGGTGGCAGGCGTCGGCGTTGGTCGTGAGAGTCGCCCGACTGGTCTTGGCGCCGCTCTCGGTCATTACGAGGGGGACGATTGGATTCGTTGTGCCCCCTACTTCGCTCTGGAAACCTATAGTCCCTAGAGTTAAAGGCAGGGAGATGGCTGCCGAGTGGCGTGTCAGCTTTGTTGAGGTGTGACGAAGACGTTAGTGTTATCGGCACGGGTCTGTAGGATTGCATTATGGGCGGTACGCCTAGCGAATGCCAGATTTCTTCTCCTACGGTCTTCCTCTTCCTTGCGTTTGCATTCTTCCTTGAGTCTTGTGTGTTCTTCTTCGGTCTTCCTGCATTCTTCCGCTTCCTGATCTAGTCGAGCTTGTTCATCTTCTTTGACTACATCTGCCATGAAAACGCCAAAGAGGAGGGGTGTAGTTGTTGTTTAACTTGGAATTACCCATGCTCTTGATGGTGAAGTCAGCATAGTGGTTGTCGTAGTCGTCAAAAGAGCTGAGGAAGTCGACGACCTCGGTGTCGGAGCAAGATCTGAGTGGTTGGAGCATGAAGCCCACCTCCCTAAAGCCCAACCTAGGTGAAGCCGAAGCTCGACTAGATCGGGACCTACAGGAGGAGACGGATCGAGATCCGAACGTAGCGGCGAGGAGCAGAGGAAGTGGCATTGTGATCCGAGGATATGGTGTCGCATGGTTGAGGAAGCCTCTAGAAGTCGACGTGTGAGATTCTCCCGAGTGGTTTGAAGCCGACTCGGTGGAAAAAAGTCTTGGAGTAGATCTCGGCGGCGTTTGGGAGGCCAAACAGGCTGAAACCGTGGGACTCCTCCTTGACTAGTTCGAATCCGAGTCGAGAAGAGAAATCCTGCCAAAGTTGTCAGTGACAAAGTCAAGGCTGTCGAAGCGGTAAGCCTACCCTGTAGGGAAGGTGAAGTCGTTAGCTCCCGAAGTAGATCCCATTGTACTTGTCGGTGAAAACTCTCGACGCACCCCTACCTGGCAAGCCAACTGTCGATGCTAGGAATCGGTAATAAGAAAAGGGGGTTGCGTATGAGAAGCTAAGTAGATGGGTCGGCAGAGAAAAGGTTTAGACAGGTTCAGGCTCCCTCGACGAGAGGTAATACCCTACTTTTATTTGGGGATTGTATCCATCGGGTGTATATTAATCTAACAATTGAAGGTGTGATTATGTCCTTGGAGGGCCTCCTGCCTGCCTTATATAGGATGTGGGGCAAAATTACAAAGATAGAAATCTTAACCAATACGGCTTCGGTTTCGTAAATCTACTTTGCAGTATTACCAAACAAGGGCATATGAGTCGTTCCCAAATACACAAGGAAACACAATACTTAAGTCATGACCCGTTACATATTTTATAGACATAACCTATCCCCTTCATCCAGTCGAATAAGCATATCATGTGGGTATATGGTACCCATAATCTTCACAATGAACTTTGTATTATTTAAATTACTTCTTGAGCTTCGAAAATTCACGAAAAATTCCAAAGAATACTTTAGGGCATGGAGAATATTATAAAATATTCCCAGCCATGATTTTTAAAGGAAACTTTATTTCCCACATTAATTTCTCTTGATAAATTGCTTTAACTTTTAATATAGTTTCTAGAAATGCGTTATTAAACGATTTTTAATCCCGAACAAAAATCGGGACGTGACATCACTACCGTCCTCCGATAGCGCACCGCACCGCTAGCGCCGCACCCGCTGTGAGGACCCAAAATAGGACCTTTTGTGTATACGTGCTAGTCAAGGATCAACCTAGCACACATAGTTACAAAGATAATATCACATTCAACATCACGAAGGAAAACTAATATTTATTAATAAAATGACTGTGATAAATCTTATGGCTCATTTATTGGGCTTTTATATGGACTCTTATTTCAATATTGTTTATTTTTAATTATGAATTTTAGTTATTTTTTAGATTGTATTTCTATTTGGATTTTTTTTTGATTAATGTGAGAATTTTTAACCTTCACAACTTAACGTGATGTTTTTTTTTCGAGCTGTGTTATAATAATATAATAGATAGATAGACAGATAGATTTTTCACTGCGACTCAGAGACAGCGAGTGAGAGGAGGCGTCCGTGGCGTCGTGGCGGGCGCTGGATCACTCGCGACCTGAAAAATGGCGCCAATCCGTCCCCAATCTCCCGCCCTCCTCCCGAGCTGCTAACTATTTCCCCCACCCATCCATTCCCCACCTCCCCGCCACCAACAACCCGCGCAAACCCTAAATCCGCCCGCCCATGGCATCGCTGCCCAAGCCGCCGCCTCCGCCGCGCCCCAAGACGCGTGGCAGCTACAACTGCGGCCGCTGCGGCCTCCCCAAGAAGGGCCACGTCTGCGCCGCCGGGGCCCCGCCCCCACCCCCTCCCCCTCCTCCTCCTCCGGCGCCGCCACCAGCGGCGGAGGAGGGGAGGGGACCAAGCTCCGCCGCGCCCTCTCCTTCGAGGAGGCCGCCACCGCCACGCCCACGCCGTCGTCTCCGGAGAAGAAGGCGAGGGTGGTTGCCGATGCGGATGCGGTGGGACGGGGCGGGGAGGGGGAGGGGGAGGTGGAGGTGGTGGAGGGGCGCGACGGCGAGGAGGAGGAGGAGGCGGTGGAGCTGGGCGGGAGGGCCGTGCCGAGGGAGCTCATGGCGGAGGTGCTGCGCCGCCTGGGGCCCAGGGGCGTCATGGCCGCCGCCGCGGTCAGCCGCGGCTGGCGCGACTGCGCGGGGCGGGTGTGGCGCGCGGCGGAGGAGCTGCGCCTCCGCGCCGCCGGCGTCAGCCTCGTCGGCTCGCTGCTCCCGCGCTGCCCCGCGCTCTCGCGGCTCTCCTTGCGAATGGAAAGGTGAAATCTGAACGAATCCGGTTCAAAAACGATCTCATTTTCACGCCGATCTGGTCGGATTCATGGCCGGATCTCCCATCGGTGGCTGCCCAGGGCATTGTAACATGCCTTCTCTAAATTATTTGACTCTTAGGGCCCTTGAATTTTGGTTAAACGCCATAACACAACAACTAACTTGAAAGCGTGAGATTTCCCAAGGACAACTGATGGCCGATCTGTCACTGCTGCTAGAAGATTTATCTCTAGTCGGCATGGCACCAGAATGCCATTTTTTTTTATGACACCCGAATCCCATGGACTTGCGGTCGATGTGCTGAGGTGGTAAATCTACCAAATGGTGTGGGCATATGGAACTATTTTATTGGAATTACTAGTGTCATTTCTTGGCTTTTAGCTTTGGATGAGAAAACCTCGTGTGTTCTGTCTAGGGGATCATCAGATCTTGGTGTTTGGAGATTTGGTTTGCGCAACATGATGCTTGTCAGTGTCCTCACTCAGTGCAGCAAGATGAAATATAATGGGGGGCATGCTTAAGACATGTCTGCGCTGATATCTATCACTTTTGGACAATCTTTTGATATAGTTGCAAGGGTGACGTGTATAATTTACACAAGTGATCGACTAGATTAATTTGTAGGAAATACACATGTAATGTGTTGCTTATCGTTGATGATGGACTGACATAGAACTAGCCTAGAATAAAATCTGCTACTTTTGAACAGTAGAAACGGTTTTCTTTTATCATATTCATATTATTTGAGCCTGTGGCCTATCACCAACTATTTTTAAAAACTTAAAAAATGGTATTAGTTCATCCTGCCAGTACCTACGCAGTTCAGTTATTTTATGTTAAAGAACATATATCTATTCTCAATTCTGAAAATGGGTTCTTTACATTTTTCTTGGCTCCTCTTTGTTGTGGTTAATGAAACTTTATTTTCATCATTTTTTTAGTTATATTGACTGATTTTACAGTTGTGGGACATGTTTGCATGGTCAATTGGATGGGCGCATATTAGGTAGCATTTTTGTTGGTAAAGCAAAAGGACAATTGAACGCATGATTACCAATGACCTGCTGGTACAATACATTGAAAAAAGGAAACCTCTGCTTAGTGTCTCTTCGAATTGTAGCATAGTTGCCTTTTGTCTCACTTGTCTTTTCTTTTTCATCTGTTAACCTTTAAAGATCCCTTTTTTTTATAAAATATAAAGTGGCTAGTGACCACCAACAAACAGGTCTATCATCTATTATATACTAAAAGTCCATTAAACTTCCTACAAACGCTCTCAAGTCGCCACGTGGCACTTTAATAAATTAGAAAAATTTCTAAAAATTCTGAGAAAAAAAGTAAAACATCTAGCCCTCGGTTTTCACTTAAATTAGTGGACCCATTATTTTGGACCATTAGATTAGATCTATTTAAAAACTCCCTTCTTCTAATCTCCTGTGCATGGACTTGGCGATCTCCGGCACCATCACTTAAATTGATGAGCAGTACATACTTATCTTTAAGTGATGGATAATAAACCATCAGATCTATTTTTTAAAAAAAATATAAAGCCTCTGAAAACCTCTCTCCAGTCTTGTACACAACGCACGCGCGCGCTTGTCTTCTGCACACACAACAATGTGACGCACCTGATCGAGGCAACTAAGCTGATTTTCTAAGGTGATCATGATCGCCAAAACGCTACCACTTTGCCAAGGTGAGGATGCATCAAATCATTGATGGATAATGATTGTTTTGTTAATAAAGTGAAAACAAATCTAACGTGAGATGCAGAAGGAAAATAATCAAGCACCGTGGGTTAGGTTTTTACATATGCTGCTCCATGTAAGCTAAAACAGAGGGTTGATTACCTAATTGTAATTATAATTCAAGGGAGTCTCCCTTTTTTCCTTTCAATCTAGAATTTGGATTTTCATTTGCACATTTCCTAAGCTCCTAGATGATGCGTTTCGGACAAAAGAAATTCTATGTAAAATTTTCTTAAAGTACTTCTCCAGAACAACATTAACTTTGTATAAGTTAATTCATTCGCTTATACCCTCAAATTGCTATAATAAAAATCAAATAATCCATTAATTTTACCTATCCTAAACCAGTAGTACAAATATTTGTTCTAGTCAACATTGATTGTCGTTACAGACTCTTTACATGTATGTAAACAGGGGTGAAGCTAGAACAAAAATTACCCTGTGTCCCACACATATATATTATATATGTAGTTAATGTTCTGGCTACATGTGTTGATGAAGAACATGTTTTGAGAAAATCATTTTGGACTCTATGACCATGCACGAGAGAGGAGCAATGTGGTGTTGCCCTTTAGTAAACTAAACTAATAGATAAAAATATTGTCTATATAACTATCACAAGATGATGGGTGAGTGGAGGATACTACTGAGCAATGAGTGGACAGAGAGTGACGATAAATAGCTTATAGCTATATATGAGCGATGGCACGATGTGTCACTTTTTCTTTGATTCCGAGTAACAACAAAGGCACCAGTTAGTAAGGAGAATACGTGCTAATTTGAATTAAAAAAACAAATTAAGCAAACCATTTTTTTTAAGTAGCCATATTTTTAAATTAAGTTTCATTAATTATGGTGATGCAAATCGTATTGAACTTATTGATTATAATTTACATGATAAAACTATATTCTTTGATACAATCGGATTATGTGACAGAAACAAACTTTACTATAGAACACTACACATACTAATTAAATTTATACAATTTGGAACTTATTTTGAACAAATATTGTTTCAAAGAAAACAATCAAACATGAAAAAAAAGAAAGAAATCAGCTTGAAACAATTGCTAATATTTTGCACTACCAAGCCAAGAAATTGTGTGGATGATTTGTGTCCTAATATACCTTTAAATTTCTTCAAAATTATGGAGACAAATATGAAATTGTTGAACTTCTATAGAGAAAAAATCCAACATTTAATCTATCCTTAATTTGGTTATCACTATATCATGTGCCTTCATGAGACAATTCATCCAATAAATTTGATTTCCTTACTCTCACAAATTTTGTTTGTAGCCATATTACACACTACGTGTACAGATGGTAGGAACGATAATTAGCTAGAACAGTTTATTATTCAGTTGATTCAAAAGTCATATGATCTTAATCAATCCTCTATTCAAATTTTGATGAATGGTTTTTAAGTTACGTCTGACCTTGAGGTGCCCTTAATTTATAAGACATAACTTCTGAAGAAAATATAATCTTACATTTAAATAATACGGATGCCTGCGTATACGCGCGGGCCACCTTCCTAGTTATTTAAGTAACTGTAATATTTGTCCTAAACAAATTAGAAGTATTCACATCGTAAAGGTTTCAAGCACGCTAATAAATGTAGAACTGGTCTTACACCTTTTGTGCTTAGTATCCCCTTTTTCTTTTTCCATCAGTATAGACATTTGGTGAAGCCTATCAACAGTGAAATTAACTTGTGCGCTTAGGTTTACGTGAATGAGCACAAGTAACTACCTTTTTTTGGATATGGCCACTGTGGT
Organism: Oryza officinalis; assembly: GCA_008326285.1. NCBI lineage: Eukaryota > Viridiplantae > Streptophyta > Magnoliopsida > Poales > Poaceae > Oryza > Oryza officinalis. The sequence goes on from BDMV01000003.1 coordinate 40,715,789, forward strand.
AGTCAATATAGCTTTAACGCTGTTTCTGTTTCTTACACTGAGAAGATGCTATACTTATTACAGGTATCTTGGCATATAGCTTCAGTTCTTGCGGTTTCTGTTTATTGCGCTTTGAAAAAGATGTTATACTTATAACTTATCACAGATATCTAACTATCTTATTGTTTTATGCAGTGATGTTGATGCCACTATGCTGGCCTGCCTTGCATTTTCCTGCCCAAGTTTAGTAACTCTTGAGATCAGCATGTCTGACAACGCAGTCAACAGGATGACTGGGTATGTTGAAACGTTATCACTTATTAGTTGTTGCATATGGGATGTGGTGTTTACTTATATGTATCTTGTCTTTGTCTTTTGTTTCTTTAATTTTCATTATATTACATAGAGTGGGCTTGCTTGGAGATAGTTTGAATAGCTCAAATCGACATGCATTTGTTTGCAAATGCTAGCTTCCCATCTAAAAATTGCCATGTAAAATCAAGGCTCGTAGGAAATTGGATTCTGCCAAGCCAGGATTTGTTCTTGTTTACAATTCTACTGTTAAAAATGCAATCTAGTTTATTCTTTCCTTTGCCGATAATTTTTGTTTTCCCTAGTCATTTTATCGTGTTATGTTATACTTGCATAAACCAGTTTTTCTCCTGGGCTATGTTGCCATATTGGTATCTTGAATGTTTAATACTGATTGATTTTATTTAGTTTTAAAATAACTGCAACACTATTAGCCTCCCACTTCCAGGACCTGTTTCAAATAAAGCTATTTCTGTTCTCAACAGGGAGGAACTAAGTCGGTTTGTTTCGGAAAAGCATTCTCTCTCAGTTCTCAAAATTGGTGGTTGCTGTAACCTTGGTTTTCTTAATCTAAACTCTTCAAGCCTGTCAATTCTTTGGCTGTCAGATCTTTGTTCCCTTTCAAAATCGGTAATATTTTGTTTTAATACTTTAACAATTGAACAGCTTCTTTTTCAGCTATAATTCATTGTACTGTAAATGTATTATAGGTCATGAACTGTCCTAACATGAGCGAGATCTCGCTGTGCTTCACACAGCAAAGTAACGATTGTACTGATCTTGTCACGTTGATGGATGGCCTGGGTCGTACCTGTCCTAACTTAAAAAACATGCACATATCATCTGCTCAGTTATCCAATGAAGCTGTGTTTGCTCTGGAGGGTGCTAGCCTCAGGTATCTTTCCAGCACACCATGCTTTTAATGTAATCTAGCTGGATCTTTGAGCTATAGCACAATGATTATCATCACAAATTTCTAATTATTTAGCATTTCAACCTTTTGATCTCAATCTTGTTATTACGTTACAGGGGCTTGTGCATGCTATCATTGATTCTAGGGTCAAAAATAACAGATGCAGCTGTTGCATCTATTGTTCGATCTTGTGCAAGCTTGGAATTACTTGATTTAAGCGGGTAATCACTACTTTATGTCCTTAGAAATAAATAAAATACGAAGTCATCATAAAGCTATTGATTTATTTCCCCTCTGAAGTTTTTCCAAATTAACTGATGTAATTAGCTCTTTTGATTATACTCCAGATCTAGTATCAGTGATAATGGTGTCGGGATGATCTGCAAGGCATTCCCTCATACTTTATCAAGGCTACTCCTTGCTCTTTGCCCAAATGTGACGACGTGTAAGACAGATTTCTTCTCATGGTTTATTTATTCATGCTCCATTACCACTTGTATGTGTTTACATGATCCAGTGTAAAAAAACGTATCTTTGTCTTTTCATAGGTGGGATCCAATTTGCAACAGCACAATTACCACTTCTTCAGCTAATGGACTGTGGAATGACCTTATGTGCTAGTTTGCAGAATGAAAAACAGGGGCCTTATTTTGGTGAAATTAACGGAGCCATTAGATTTTGTCCAAAATTGCCCACCTCGAAAAAGCAGCCTATTAACCAAAAGCTTATCATTAAGCATGGCAATCTGAAGAAGCTCAGTCTATGGGGCTGCTCAGCAATAGATGTAAGTGTTTTGAAATTTGCAGGCTTTGATTTATTGAAATAATTATTCATATGGTTTTCTAATTTCACATATGGCAGGCTCTATATCTAAATTGTCCAGAGCTGAATGATCTAAATCTCAACTCCTGTACAAATCTAAATCCAGGTCTTATGTCCTTTCCCTTTTTCTTCAGGTTGTCGAGTATGTTGATAGTAGCCATCGTTATTAACCATCTGAAATACTTTGCGCAGAACGGTTGCTTCTTCAGTGTCCAAATTTAAAGAATGTGCATGCATCTGGTTGTCATGATATGTTGATTGGAGCAATCAGAAACCAGGTACAGTTTATTAGACCATTTCTCATGCCCATGTGAATTTTCCTTTTAGATAGAGCTTTCTTCCACAACTATTCAGTTACGAGTGCACGAGGTAAAATTCAAGGTCGCTGGATTATTGCATTTTTAGGCCCCATTTAAAATGGAAGATAAATATGGAATTTTGGACGATTACAATCCTTCTATAAGAAAAAATGTCCTATGGAAGCCTTTGGAACAAAGGATTGGACTCCATGAATTCCTTTGGAATTTCTAATATGTTAGACTACTTGATATGGACTTTGGAGGAATATTTCCATATCTCATGTTTCCATTTCTGTTTCTTCCAACCCTACATTTTTCTGGTGTTGTATCTAAACACCTTTTGAAGTTTTCCTGTGTTTTTCAGCTCCAGCAGGATTCACTCAATTCCTGCATTTTTCCTATTACTGTGTTTTGAGTTTCTTGTGTTTCAAGTAGGCTCATAAGGTGACAAGCACCATTCACAATGGGCAACAAGTAATCAGAATTCTTGTAGAATGACTAGATATTTCTGAAGAACACACTTCACATGTGCGTTTTGCAGAACTAGATTGGTCCTGATAAATTGAACTGGCCACAAGTTTTCTAACTTCCAAGTTTATTTTGTATTTAGTTGGAAAATGGTTCTTGTATCCAATCTGATGTAAAGACATCCTAATTTTGCTTTTGGTTTTTGGCTCATTTTTACCCTCCAGAAATTGATAAACTAAAAGACACTCCTGATAAATTGAACTGAACATAAGTTTGCTAACTTCAAGTTTAGTTTGTTTTATTTGGAAAAACGGTTCTTGTATCCAATATGGTGGAAAAACATCTAATTTTGCTTTTGGTTTTTGGCTCATTTTTACCCTCCAGAAACTGATAAACCGAAAGACAACATAATGAAGAAAAGTGTTTCAATTGGAATCTACAAAGGAGTAAGCACCAGCAGGATGAAGGTATACCAGACCATAGGCAATACATAACTTAGATATAAACCATACAATTGGATGCGGTGTGTGTACATTGTGATGGCTGATGCCCCACTGATGTTGTAACTTGAGATTTTCTTAACAAGATTTTATATATGAGAGACTTCTCGCAAAAATCTCTGTAGCAGACTTCCCTCCCTTAAAAAATTTATATAGCGAACTGGAGTGCCTTAGTCTAAGGCCCTCCAACTCAATGAGTCTTCAGGGTTCAGGCCAAATAACTCAGACCATAGGCGAGCAATAGAACTCCACCTATATACTCTATACACTCATCAGTCTCCCTGTGGCTGTATTCTTGCTTCTAAAGGGTTGGCTCTTGATCTGCTGTCCATGGTGTTTGTCTACCTTATATGAATTGTCATCATCTTAGGAACTAGTGACATCCAAGTTGTATCCATCTTGTCCTTAACTGCTGGTGCATTAGGTTTTCATTGCTTTGTTGCTTTGCTATCCATTGCTCCTCGCGAATTTAGAGTTGAGCGGTGACTGGCAGAGAAGGTACACTGAAAAGACCAATTTAAAGCGAATTTAGAGTTATGCTGCTGCTACCAGCACCAATTTTGGGAGAGCATAAGGTGGTTGGCAGTGGCCAGTTGGCTAGTTGCAGTTTGAAATGCTTTGCCTCCTATTAAAAATAAAAGATGAACCAGATTAGCTAGTAAACCCAACCAGCTTGCTGGTAACTGGTTGAGGTGCAAACCGGCCAGAAGACTTCAAATTTGTAATTGATCAAATTGTTGTACCCTTTTCTTTATGGCATAACTTTTGCAATAAACTTGTTCCTAAACATCATGTCATGTGGAACAAACATGTTCCTAGAAACTTCATATGCAAACTGTTGGATTTCACATTTTGTTGGGTAACCAGTGGCAACTGACCTTTTACAGTTCTGATTGCAAAGACTGGTAGTTCTGGTTTAGGCACTTAATTTGTTGTACTAATAAAAATAATTTATAAAGCTGAGAAGCTGTTTTCTTAATAGTTTCAATTGAGCCATCTTTTTTTTTAAAAAAAAAAGGATCTGGAAACCCCCTTGCCTTTCATTTTCCAATGTATTGCCAAAATTTTTGCCAGGTTCTGAATGAGTTCGCTGCAGCTGAACCACATCTTCCATGCAAGCGGCTAGCAGATGGTTCAAAAAGGGTTCAACTTCCACAGTTCGCACAGCAAGAGGTAACCTCATCCTCTAAATCCACATAATCTCCTGACCATTACACCAACATATTGGGCTAACCCCTGAATTTCTCAGCCATCGCAGGACAAAAAGGGGATCGGTTTAAGGCAGAACCAATGCACCGTTCATCTTGATTGATAATAACGTAACCAGATGTAGAAACCTGAGCATTGTTATTGTACACATCCTAATTTTTATAGCACACTGCTGGGAGATTGTTAAGTTGTTGTGCATTCAGTGATGTCTCCAAAACTTATAGTATCTATGATGCACTTGTTGTATAAAGTTGCTTTGGGCAACTGTTTCCATTGCTTATTATGTGTGTTTCCCTGGCCTGTGAGACTTTGTAAAACAATAATATGTAGCCATGACGATCTATTCTATTCGGGACAATAAAGAGCCTGGATCCTTTGAAATGTTATGCTCAGGAATATTTAATTCATTAACTGCACTGCTAGCTTAGCATGAATGTCCTCAGTATGTGCAGTTACTGTGATACAAATATTGTACTGTGCTATTAAGTCTGAATAAATCTAGTGGTATATTTTACTCTGCTATTAATGTGTGGAAGAAATTCTAGTGGTATATTTTACGCTGTTATTAAGTCTGAAAGAAATCAAGTGGTATGAAAATCTCATTGATGGATCTTCAGTGAATGTGAATACACATGCTACTCCAGTTTAGACGGTTAGTACTACCGACCGTACTAGCTATTGTCTCCTGATTCCTGTTTGTACAAGATTTTTAATATATGAAATGTCTCCTTGAGAGGAAGAAAATACAGAAGATTAGAGCCCCTGATATCATCAGAACCTGTACTCATCCCTAATTTTGCTGGCATGCTACAACTAACAACTTGCTACAACTTTGTAAAAAAACTATTTTTTGATTCTTTTCTTGCTCTGCTAGGAGCATTTCAAAACACCCGGATTGGTTGGGACGTGCCATCATTACAAGGGGACATAGGATCAACAAAAGATAGCTAAAGTTTTGCAATAGTTCAAAATAGCTTTCTCAAACAACCTCCTTTTTTGGATACAATATTCACATACAAGTACACAATAGCATTGAAGCAGCAGCCTAAAGTTCATAAAAAAAATGGCACTGCTTTCCAACAACCGTTTTTTTTTTTCATTTTAGCCAACCTTGCACCCTTCTTATTTGCTTGTAGAACAATTCACTATTTGAACACCATAGCACATAATACAGATAGATGGAAAACAAAAACTCCAAACTCTTAACAATATATTATAATATGATGCACAATTACCACTGGAAGAAATATAAAAACAAGATCCCCCATCTCTATGCACATGGCATGTTTCCTCTCTTTAGCTGGCTGGGAAATATAAAACATTGAAGATACTAATGTTTCTTGTGTACACTACATCACAAAAGGATGCATCTCATTCTCATCATTGAATCCAGAAACAGGTTTTTAATTAGCACCTCGACATAATTAAACAATGCTGCTAGGCAATTAATTATAATCTGTTGGATGGCCACGATAATTGAGCACTGCTGTAGTAGTGTTAGACAAGCTGCAGGATCCCTGCAGAAGAACAGGTAATCACCAACCTCATTTCCCGCGAAAAAAGAGGAACAAAAAAAACAGAGGAAAAGGGTGACATAAGGATGACATTGTTGTTACGTATATATATACTCCATGAGCATAACAAGATGGAGCTAACCCACATGTAAATACATCAAAATCCCTTAGAAAAACTGAGATGACACAGGCTTAATTGACACTGAATTACAGTAAACTAATTACTTGATACTAGTATAATACAGGGAGGAGCAAAGCATGCATGCAATTAATATAAATATATAATATCCGTGCAAATTAATAAATCTGGATGCGGCGCTAATTAATTCTCCTTGATCAGCTTCTGTTCTTTCATTTCTTCATTGCCCTTGGTGCTGGAATCAAACAAAACATATTTAGTTAGTGCCAAATTATGAAGCATGTAAAACACATTTTGACCTGAAACTCTGAACTGAATTTCTGTTGAGGCAGTAGTACTGACCAAGGCCAATGGCTTCAGACCCTTTCATGATCCGGAGGCGTTTGCACGACTCGACGAACATCCTGTATGTCAGTTTGTAACAAACAATTAACAACGAGATGAGATTAAAGATCAAGAGAATTATTATCATTATATCATCGGTTCAGTTACTCGATCCATCCGCATCTGCTAGCTAATTAGCGGATGGAGATTAATTATTAGAACTGGGATTATGCTTATGAATTAGCCGCGACGGCGAGGCTTACTCCCACGGGACGTCGCCGACGAGCATCCAGTCGCCGTCCTTGTCCTCGTACGTCGGCACGTACTCCAGGTCATCTCTCAGCTTATTGCTCTCCTTCAGCTGCTGATGGGAGCCACACTTGCCTGAACAACAACCACCCAATTAATTTTAACAGATGTTTTACAATAGTTTCTGTTAATAGTTAAATCAGTATATATCATTCATCTTTGATTCTTTTCTATAATCTAGTAGGTCATATTTTTGTTTATACTACCACCTCATAAATCAACGGTTAAGATCTACTGACAGTATTACATACCGGCCAGTGTCACTAGTAGAAATTCTTTTAATCGTTGATTCATGAGTTCTATTACAGTGACAGGAGAAACTTACATCGTACGTGTGAGGTCATGCATATATAGTTGAATATATAGGTGTATATATACCGATGGTGAGGGAGGTGAACATGTTCTGGAGCGCCATGGACAGCTCCGGGTAGCTCTTGTACATGGCGACGTCGATCTTTCTCAGGTACGGCGCGCCGTCCATGCTCACCTTCACCAGCGCCGCCGTCTTCTTGTCGCCGTTGCATTTCTCGGCGAGCACGTTCTTCCTGAATGACCGGACCGGCGGCCACCCCACCACCTGCGCCCTGATCGATATATGCATGCAGAGATTAATTAATAAGTTGACACCTTTACGAAGTGAGCATGACTCAAGTGGTTAGGTTTATAGTGATGAGTCTATCAGATTAAAGTTCTAAACTTATCACAGATGTTCGTATAATCACATTTACCGTTAATCTTTGTAGTGGTAGACGAAGATATATGGGCGTCTGTAGCTATGTCTCGCAAAAAGAAAAAAAAGAAAAGCTGACCCCTTGTCTCCATTCTGTACACTGCTTTCTTTTTAATTTGCAAACTGCCATTGAAGTTGTTTCTGTTAGTTACTCTGTATTTTCTTTGTTTCAGAAAAAATAAATCTAAAATTGGATATGATTTAATCTAATACAACAAATTTGGACAGACTCGTACCAGATGACATCACATATGCATCCAATCCTAAGTTTATTTTTTATGGGGTGAGGGAGTACTAAATAAATGAAAAAGTGTTTTTTTTAAAAAAAAACGTCACTCCAAGTTCCAATGGCTTGTTTGTTTCTGATCAGATGGCCATTTTTGCACTGCTGTTCCTCTTCTGTGTACGCACGTAAGCCATGATGAACTTAAGAACTTATGTTACTCCACTGCTATATATATACTAGTAGAAAGCTTGTTCTTGTTGGTGCATCCAACTTGGGATCCTAATGCCTCTGTTCCCAAAACTGCAGAGATCCAAAACTAGCTCCTGCCTAGCTGCCACTTGAAAAATTCTTTGACTTCATTTCGTTTCAACTTAGATGTCAAATTACAGTCTTTTCCCAAAACTGCAGAAATTTACTTCATTCCTTCAGGGCTAACTAATGGCTCTTCTTGAAAACACTTGCCAATATACTTTTTAGTCGCTAGTTAGCTTTCCATTTATCAGTCCTAGCTAGTATGTGGATTTAATATCCTTCAAGAAGATTAATTAAAGAGCAAACATAAACTTCTTCAAGGATTAAACTATCTTTATCCAAGAATTAAGACCACAAAAGTTCATGAAGAAACAATAAAAATGAAAATAAATTAACGAGGAGAGGAGGTCGAGTCGTACTTGGGCGCGCGCGGTTCGTCGGGATCGGGCTGCGCGGCGACCACGCTGCTCTGGCTCGCCGACCTCTTCATCGACATCTTCTCGTCGGCGGCCGGCGCCGGCGCCGCCGCGTCGGCATCTTCCTTGTCGTCCTGATCACCCTCTTCCTCCGACTCCGAGACGGCAGGCGCCGGCTGCAGCTTGAGCTTGAGGTCGATGGTCTCGTCGAAGCCCCTCTTGCCGGAGCTCCTCGCTGCCTCGCCGGCGCGTGGAAGGCCGAGCCGGAGCTCGGTCTCGTCGAACCCGAGGCCAGCCATTCGACTTTCTCCAATGCAGCAGTAGGTTTCAGCTCTTGGCTAGCTTGCTCTTGCTTGGTATTGCTGCGTTTGGGGCTTGGTCGTTTGTGCAGGGGGAGAAGAAATGGTAATGGCCGGTGATGAATAATATATATGCCTAAATAGGTCCTCTCTCAGCGGCGAATCCATGATGTAAATTAAAATAGGACTTAAGCAAACTGGAGATATGGAAGAGTATGTGGCCGTAGCAAGATAACATTGTCTTTGATCTCACGATCCGGGAATTGGCATTTCTTCAAAAAAGGCACGGAGTGAAGGGGCGCAGCTCTACGTTTTCACTGTTGACGAATAGAGAAATATCAGCTTGGTATTTTTCGATGACATCCAAACACATATTATAAAAAAACACATTATCTTCTTCATTTTAATTTGTAGCTATAATAGCATATAAAAAAATCTATGAATAAATTGGTATGGCCTATTCAGAGTGCATTACATATTTGCAATTTTAGACACTAAGCACTTCAACTAGCATCATAGGATCCCAATATTATATGAATTACTAATTAGACTTAATAAGAATTATTCATGGCTAATTAGGGATAGGAATTGGACGTGGGGCTTGCGGACCAACAGCCCCAACAGTAGATCCGTCACTGGGCCCTCTTGATGGAGAGGTGTATCTAATAGAATCGAGCTATCTAGGGTCATGAAACATGACGCAATAGTAATTAAGCACTAGCAAAAATGTGGATAAAATTCACTTTTGGTCCCTCAAAAATGGCCTTGGTCTGGTTTTCCTACCATAAATATCAAATCCGTTTACTATTGGTTTCTCAACTACATATCAAGATTATTCTTCATATTTCATCCCTATACTCAAGCAAAGGTGATTTTCGATACCGAATAGCAAATATACGTCCATGGGCAAATAGCAAACATACTACTATACCAATTAATAATAATTAAATAACAACAAAATAGTAGAATCCACATGTCATCTTCATGCATTTTTCTCTTATTTCCACCTCATATATTTCTGTTTTATAAAATTTTAATTTGACAACTAGGATACCACATGGTGCCTCATCAAGGATGAAATGTGAACAGTTCTGATATTTGAGGGACCAGTAACCGGTTTTGGACCGAGGTATAGTTGAAAGAACAAAGATAATAAGAAAAAAATTCATTATTATTGTCCCTCAAACTCATATACTGGTGTATAAGTTTCATTTAAACTAAAATACAATTTTTCAATCCTCAAATTTTAAACATGGCAAATAACACCTTAAAACATATTCCAGGATACATGACGATGGTTTTAGCTTACGTGAAGTTGAGTTTTATCAATTTAAGCCCAACTAATTGCCATCTAGGAATAGATGGCAATTAATAGGTCCAAATTTACTAGGTTTTGCAATGCGTGGAAAAATCACCTGTTGGAGAACCCATGCCATTCATCCAATTCAATAACCAACAATCCACCATAATAGTTACGTAGTAAAGTCGCCAAATAGTTCATCAATCATAACAAGTTCATATTGACGCTTGAGATCAGATGTGATATCATATATGGTTACTCATTGGGTCATGGGTACAGGTACTGTAGAACCGTACTCACACCCGCTCTATGGTGGTTTTTTCCCATTAAAAAACCCATGGATAATTCCCTAAGAAAAACAAACCCATTGTTAAAAAAATTAACCCATAAATAGCCCCTAAAATTACCCACCGGATGTTAGGTTTATGGCCTTTGTTTTAATCTCTAGCACCATCAATATCAATAAAACATGTACAGCTATGACTTGAGTCCACAATAGCGAAAAATAGATCATTATATAATAATTATATCAAAGTGATACAACCATCTTAAAAACATTAATGATCTCTACATGACCAAGATGCACAACAGCCAAAACAAACACACCCAAAAGGTTTATGTGGATACAAAAAAAGTTTTAAGGACCATTAAATCAGAAACTAGATCGTCACCTATGCTTCTATAGGTAAAACACTCCATGACCACTTGCTCCAATTGTTGACACACCACAGCAAAAAAAATCATGTGAATCCTGCTTTTGAAGAATAGTCCAAACATGAAGTACGCAAAAAAGATGATTTTTATTTAAAAATCATATTATTCCTATATAACCATAAGAGAAGAATATGTAGCAGGACTACAGTTTTAAATCCCTTCTAACACCCATAGCCAACTATCAAATATATGTGATACCTCACGAGGCAAAGAAAGTCCTAAAGCCACATATATATAATTGGGCACGCTGTGCAATCAAAATGCGGCATTAAAAAACCAGACGCTTAATTATCTCCTCTTTGTGAAAAAAAATATAGTTCTTATCATCCTGCCAATTATGTTTATCTAGATTATCCTTTGTTTGTGTATTAAACACACATGTATATATTCCCTTTTTTCTTTATCATAATGGAAGAAAATAGTCAACTCAAACAATGAATATGCATGTGGCTATGCTCTTAGAGAGTCCATTTTATGTCTTGGGACAATATTTCAAGCGCACATGGAATTCGTTTTACGTGTGTGGTGAATGGTTATGTGCATACACTGTGGTTGAAAACTAGTGAGTACGTAGCTTCATTGAGTCAATTAGTTGTGCAGATAATTAATTATGTCAGTTGCGAAATGAGCAATTTTTGGTGGTGAAATCTGTTCATCTGAGTTCAAGTCTTTAATTTGATATGGGTGTTCGTATTTACGAATAATTATTTTTTCAGTAATAGACGATATACATGTCGATAGCAAAGGTGCCTATGTAACTTCGTGAATCTCAAGATATGCATTAGCACTAGTACAGAAACGCCTATAGGTGCCGGTTGGGAACTGGCTATAGGTGCCGGATTTCCAGTCGGCACCTATTACTCGGCACCTTTGCCTCAATCTTATTGGTGCCGGTTTTAGAACCGGCACCTATACTATTAAAAAAATAAAAAAAAGATGGCCCCCTACACTGCTGCCGGCCTTCTCCACCGCCGCCACCACCACCTCGCCCGGCCTCCACGCCGCCACTTGGACGTGCCTGTCTCCACACCGTCAGTTGCCACCCAACGCCGCGCCGGAAGAGGAGGAGAAGGGAAGGGGGGAGGTCCCCTGGGAGAGAGGAGGCCGGCGAGATCCAGACCCCCTCCACCACCACCACCGTCGCCGCCACCTCGCCGCGCCGGCCTCCACCTCACCCGCGCTGCCGCGAGGAGAGGAAGGCGAGAGAGGGACGAGCCTCCTCCAGCCGCCCGCGCTGGCCTCGCCCGCGTCGGCCGGCCTTCTCCACCGCCGTCGCCGCCACCTCGCCGCGCCGGCCTCCACCTTACCCGCGCCGCCGCGAGGAGAGGAAGGCGAGAGGGGGGCGAGCCTCCTCCAGCCGCCCGCGTCAGCCTCGCCTGCGCCGGCCTCGCCCGTGTCGGCCTCGCCCGCGCCGGCCTCGCCCGCGTCGGCCGGCCTTCTCCACCGCCGCGCCGCCCTGGAGGAGGAGAGAAGGGGGGAGGGCCCCCGGGCAGGGAGAGGGCCGCCGCCCATCTTCTCCGTCTGCTTCGAGAGAGAAACGACAAGAGAGATGGATGGATGGATAAGGGAGAGGACGAGAGAGAGAGACGACGAGAGAGAGAGATGGATGGATGGATAAGGGAGAGGATGGATGGATAAGGCCGGCCGTTTTTTAAATAGGTGCCGGTTTTTATAAAAAACCGGTACCTATACTAACTTTATAGGTGTCAGTTCTGCTAAAAAACAGGCACCTATATTATAGGTGCCGGTTTTTCTCTAGAACCGACACCTATATTTATATTATAGGTGTCGGTTCTGTTGAAAAACTGGCACCTATAGTATAGGTGCCGGTTCTATATTTTTTTATCCTGCGGAGAGGTGGGAAAAAGCTCATAGGTGCCGGTTTTAAATGAACCGACACCTATAAGGTCGGTCCCTATGAGGGTTTTTGTAGTAGTGCAGTGATCTTCGAATATACTCATAGAGATAACGTGTGCGTGTGTATATTTATAAAGGAGAGTGTTCACGTGCTTATAAGCGGTTTATGCTCTGTACTGTGTTTTAAAAAGTTAATTACCTCTTTTTTCCCGATGACTGATCGACAAGATGCTAATTAAAGGCATGAGTTTGTCGATCGATCGGTGTACGTTTCACGCACTGTGCACTGATCAGTGTTTGGAGCATATCGGCAGAGAGAACTGGGTATGCATATGCCCGACAACTTTTGTACGATCGATACATTACGCGATGCAACTGCACGAGCGTGGTGTGATATGTCGCTTCTCACGTGTGTGTATGCATCGCCCGCTACATTCAGACCATTTTCACATGCTTCAGTGCATATGCATATATGTTTGATCACATAGATATGTCTACTGGCGACTGCGATTTCAAGTCCTCATCAGTTTGCTTACGGCCAATTATAAGACGTAACGACTTAATAATGATGAAAAAGTAATTTATGAGTAAAAACTTTTGGATAGTGTCCTTAGAAACTTAAAAGTCAATGCTAAAAACTATTACATTGAAAAAGAATCATAATCAAGTTTTAAAATTTAAATTTTGGTATTGGCTTATAAGCCATAGGGCAAACGATGAGGCCCTAAAATATCAATCCACCTTTCTCCATGTCCAATAGCTAGATTTTAATCCACCGGTCAGGAAGTTGTTTTCAATCTCCATCCAGCTGGAGAGGGAGATGGGAGCAGTAGAGCAAACAACTCATTGGTGGGTGGCATCTTCTCATGCAATGACGTTGACGACAACAACAACCCGAGCTCCGGCAAGCAATCGGATTAGGTTACCAGTTAGGGTCACGGACAAGAGTACTGGTAATTGGTAAGGTCTAAGTGGAGGAGGCAGCTTTAATGGGAGGTGGTGATGCTAGGGGCAGTCGGGGAAGGGACGGAGTAGTAGCACACAACACTCGATGGACATCAATTTGATGGTAAAGAGAAGGTTGGATTTGGTTTATAACTATCGTTGTACTAAATGGGATAACTCACACACGCATGGATACATCGGTGAAGAATTAATAGCATACAAGTTCATTTATGAAAACAACTCCATAAAGGAATATCTCTCTTGAAGTAGATAAGAAATATGCATCTAACTATCGCAAGATTACGAAGATCTACTTGGATTTAGCCAGCCACACAATGATACCAAAATTATCCCACCGAATCTCGAACCCAGGAATAGGAGGGGGCTGCACAAGTCCAATATAAACTGAAGCCATACACAAACAAGGAGAACCCGAAAAAAAATCTCATCGAGATTCTCGACGAGTTAGTCGACTAGGTCTAATTCGTCCCACATTCTTGTACACATATACCTTTCATATACAAATACAGCCAACAAGACATAGATTTATTATCCTTCAAGGGGACCGAACCTATACAAATTTTCTTCATGGTAGATTGCTATACTCGGGGAAAGGATATAATTATAACTCGACAAGACCCAGTTATAAACGACATTGTTAATTGTCACATTACTAATCCACGAAGCCGCGGTGCAAATCTTGGAACAATCTTTAAGGACCACTTTGAAACGCAGGATAGGAAAAGCATAGGAAACAAAGAGAAACAAATGACTCTAGATGCCCTTTGATTACACCACAGAAAAAAATGAACCGAAAGAAAATTCCAAGCGGTCTAACCTCTTGCTTATTTTCTTATGAAATTGACCATAGGAACACAATCATATGAAAAATTTCCTATCCCTTTTCAATGAATCAAGGGATCTATAGAGAAAATCTCAAAGGAATTAAATCCTCCAAAAATTCTTTGTCAATCCTCCATTTTAAAGGGGCCTTATCCGTTAAAAGTGCTTGAGATTTAGTAAAAAATATAAGGTGACTGATGAGTAGCCAGCTCCAAGTCATAATTTAAACCTTGCCTTCTCAATAGGCATACATAGTTTTATTTTAATTTGGCAATTTTTGATGATCAAATGGTTAAAAATATGTGAGGGCAACCGGCTGACAGATAGGTCTAGGTCGTAGAGCAAGCCATAAACTCGGCAACATAGATAAAGCGGAGCTAACATTTAAAAATTAGATGTGTTCTAAAGTGCTAATAGACGATAGCTGAAATTGAGTTTACATCAATTATTCAAGGGTAGGAACGAACAAATCAAATATTATGAAGTTAATAAATTGATTTTAAAAGTATCTTAATAATAAGAAGTGATGATAAAGAAAGTTTTTTAAAAAATATATTATTTGTTAGTTTAGAAAAACGTGCACACGATAATCAGTCAGCTATTGGCTAAAAAGATCAACGCGGGATCATATCTGTCGACGCCGAAGTTGATGTGCAAACATTAATACATGAATCCTTTGTAACGCGGAATCTAGCTTTTCCTAATTTCTTCTACCCCATGAAACGTTTATCTAATTTCTGCGTCGTCTTTGTTTCTAACAAAAAGTTCAGCGTCTTAATGAGCAATCAATAATATTCCTATGTCTAGCTATCAAGTTAAAGAGCGTGAACAAGTGATCGAATTAAAGAGAAGCTATAGGGAGGGGAATGGCCATGCATGCGTACGTGCATGCATGTGCAGGAACAGATGGAGTTGTTGCCATTTTCCCCATCATCATATCAGTGCGCGCGTGATATGATCCATCGCACCAGCTGCATATATATGCCTTCGCTAGATGATATATATTGATCGATATCCCAGTAGTTCTCCTGACACGTACGATGAATATAATGTATTGTCTGTCCTTTTGGTCACCATATATAT